>JAYMTT010001066.1:0-10528 GCA_036898025.1 Hypseocharis bilobata
AAATCAACAATTTGAAATACAGGTTATTTCATGTCATGTTGGTTGTGGTCCTTTATCCAAGTAATTGCTACATGAAAGATAATACCACCAGGGTATTATGCAAAGTAGTAATGTGATGCTTCTTGGTAACATGTTTATGTAACTAACAAAATCTATTGTTTTTTGGTTATTTGAGAAACTTCATAAACATTCTCGAAAAAGAATACCATAATATGTTCTAGTTTTTATTTATTTATTTTACTTTCTTTCTTAAAACATAGGGGCCAAACCATGCTGCAGTGACAGCTTGTGCTACTGGAGCACATTCTATTGGTGATGCTGCAAGGATGGTTCAGTTGGGGGATTCAGATGTTATGGTAGCTGGAGGGACAGAGTCAAGCATTGATGCTTTATCTGTAGCAGGGTTTTGCAGGTACTATCATGCTAATTATATATTTTTTTTGTTTGCAAATTATGGATCTGAAGCCCTATATGGAGGAATGTAACCTTAATGGGAATAAACTTTGCAAGAAGTAACCATGTAAAAGTGTTGCAAAGTGGAAAATGATATAGGAGTCAAAATGTGAAAAGACTGGAGGTATTACTAAATGGGACACTAAAAAGAATTCATTTAGCTATGTTATCTGCCTCGTGGTAATCCTTAATCGTATCTTCTCCTACTGATAGTCTTGTAAGTTAATTACTTAGAATCTCTTGACAATCGGATTTCTTAACTTTATGATAAAAGTGATCATAAAGAACTGGGGTATTAACCTTTTGGTTGATGCCCAAACTTCAGCTTTTATTGGAATTGCATACAGGCAGGTTTGACTCTGGGAGACAGTATCTATGCCACAATGATAATTGTAATTCTATAAGAGTAGCTGCAATACATGAATAAATCATATTATTTCCCTAAATTTCAGAAAGGAGTTTATAGTTCCCTCCACCCTGTAATACTTGTATAATGGTTTTATATGCCTTGTGAATTTAGTTCCTCTGCAAGCACGTGTGGCTAGACCGTAGGGACTGATACAATCGCATAATTTACTTTCAGGGTAGACATTCATTTGTAGCATAACAAGGTCTGTACTTCAGGAAGTATGCTCGCTTATCTGTTTTACAATGTTGTGCTTCTTTCCATTTGATTTACGTAGCTGATAACTTTCTGCTTGTTTTCAGGTCAAGGGCTTTGACTACAAAATATAACTCTGCCCCAGAAGAAGCTTCTCGACCTTTTGACTGTGATCGAGATGGGTTTGTGTAAGTAGATACCAGTAGCACATCGAGTTTCAAAAGAGTGCCTTTTGTTTTGTATTTTAGGGCATCCTGCTAGCTAACTTATTCTTTGGACTCAGGATAGGGGAAGGTTCTGGTGTCATGGTGTTGGAGGTCAGTGAGACTCATATTAATTGAAAATTGCCAACTTTTTCTTCCTTTTTGTTTCCTTTTCCCCTACTCTTATTGTGTGTAGTCTTAACTGCTTTGGCTGTAACTATTCTCTCCTTCCCAATGAAGGAACTTGAGCATGCCAAAAAGCGAGGAGCAAAAATTTATGCAGAGCTTCGTGGCTATGGAATGTCAGGTTGGTTATCAAACCATAAATAGATTTTAGATATCTTGATGGGCATACTTCGGTATCATTTTTGACGAGGGTGGTGTTCAGGTGATGCATATCATATTACTCAACCACATGCTGATGGAAGAGGTGCTATTTTGGCCATGACACGGGCCATGCAACAGGTAAGAAAATAAAGATGATGACTTTCCAAAATGTATTTCATCCTTTATTATTTGTTAGAACGTATTCAGCTTGAAAATATTTTCTAGTAGAGCTGCACAAGTTATTCGAGGATGAAAGTATTAGATATCTAATGGTTGAATTCTTAGGTCAATTTCGTTATCCGTATGGCTGTGACAGCAAATATCTGGCATGGTGTGAATTATTTACCTAATAAGTTTGATCAATATATCCCGAGTCTTCTTTTTTATTTTTATGCTGCTGTTGAATATTTTGCATGACAATGGAAAGAGTCAAGTTGATGGACATATGGTCCTATAATTGCATGACTATGTTTTAGCAGCACTTCTGTGCTGTTCTGTTCTTCCAATGCATGCCAATTTGACACTGGGATATTGTTCCTTTTTCAGAGATTTGATCCAATTAGTGTATTGAAAATTATTTGTCTATATTGTTTACTTTTTGACGTGGATATGTGTGGAGATTCTATGGTTCATTATGATGTATTGCAGTCTGGTCTTCAACCTAATCAAGTGGATTATGTCAATGCCCATGCTACATCTACACCTTTGGGTAATCAATTAGATCTTTACGAATCGCTGCACTTCTAAATTTAATAACTTCATAATTTATTTGCCAAGATTGGTTCATATTTATCTTATGTGGCTGAAACCTGTTGTTTAGGTGATGCCATAGAAGCAAATGCCATAAAGACTTTATTCAAAGACCATGCGGCATCAGGTGCTTTGGCCCTGTCCTCCACTAAGGTACATTTATGTTCTTGCAAGATTGAGTTTTGAGGACAGGAAGTAAATAGCTTATGGCACATGGACCTTGTGCATCTGAACATGGTGGCATAATCACACTTCATAACTTGTGTGTGATGTCTGCTCATTGTGTGCAGTTGAATAAACTTCACAACATTCAATCCCCCATAGAACTCTCTGCACCTATTAAGAAATGATTTTGATGATGTTTTCTATCTTGAGCATCTAAGCCTGAGATGATTTGTCCAAGAGATGCTCAAGTATACATATTCTTTTGTGGTCCAGAAGTTTGGTAGCCTGTATTCTTGGCTACAAATTCCTGCTATAGAATATCAATCACGCACACAGTTACTGAACCATTCATGTAATTCCGTTTATGAATGGTTTAATTGCAAATATTTAAACTAAGGTCGTACAGTTTCCTTATTGACTCTGACTTGTATCGTGTGATTATTTTGCAACTACAATATTATTTCAGGGTGCTACTGGTCATCTCCTTGGAGCTGCTGGAGCTGTTGAAGCAATTGTGGCTGCTTTAGCCATACATCATGTAAGCATTATGATTACCTAATTTCCTTGGATGACTGAGAAGGAAGCACACTTAAAGTACATGTTAATAATTTTATAGTATATTACTATTAGGAAACGTCCTGTAGAATACCACTATGCTTGCCTGCATAAACTATGAATGAACAAAAAAACATTTTTTATGTTTTTTTTCCCCTGAACTTCCCTTTACATTGTTCTGAATCGATTAATGAACTCATGGGACCTGTGCCCTGAACAAAATGCAGAGAGAATTTTGTTTGCCCATGTTGCCCCAATATGAGTTTCATATTTGACTGTCCTAATTTTGTGTCTTCCCATGTGCACCCACAACTAATGAAATTTTTATTACCATCCACCATTCAGGATGGCATGCTTGTTCACTTTATAAAGTTAACAAAATTTACAGTCATGACTAAATGGCTATTATTATGTCTTATTTTATTTGATGTTTAACTATGCTGCCATGGTTTCCTGTTACAGGGAATTGCACCATTGACGCTTAATCTTGCTAAACCAGACCCCATCTTTAAGGATGCTTTCATGCCTTTGACGGCTTCAAAAGAGATGCCAGTGAGAGCAGCCTTGTCTAACTCTTTTGGCTTTGGAGGGACAAATGCATCCCTTTTGTTCACCACCCCATAGGGTATAGTGATAAAATGCATATCATTGCTTCAGACTTCTGAAGATATGACCATAATGGATCCTTCTCCAACATACAGAACACATTGGCAACTTTCAAAAATCAGCATTTCTGAGAGACAGCATCAGCAGAATCACCTAAAGGTCATCATTGCAAAATCTCACTATTTCTTTTATTCTTCCTCTCCTAGTCTCATTGTTAAAATTCTTTCATACACTATATTGGAGTCCCATTTTAGATTTTTTTCTTCAAAAAAAAATTGAATTTGGCTGAGCTTAGTAGCTGACAGGATGGGGTAGCTCCTGCTTCATAATGTTTAAGCTTTATGCAGACATTAGGAAACATATTTCCTTGGTTTATCATCCGGCTTGGTCAGATGACTAAACCATTGGAGGAAAGAGAAATTATGCTGCCTGACCCCTCAATAATGTCAATGGGCAAACTTCTATGCCCTAGTATAGGGCCTTGATGATGTAATATACACAATTGTTGAGCATGTAAAACACAAGTCCAGTGAATTTGGAAAATATTTGGTGGTTTTGGCATTGCAACTTGTAATAATGTGCATTTGTTATTGCTGTTCTTTTCAATGGGCTTGTGCACATTTTCCTTAATGGATTGTATCCTACCTTATGACACATTTCATATTAAAGTTTGTGCAATATTTGTGGTCATTTCATTTTGTTAAATGTATAGAAAATTTTCCTTTGGTTCATTAACTGCCATCCTGAAGTTTGGATGGTACTAAAAGAGACTGATAGGTCTGATTGCTTATTTGCATCAAACAAGCTACCTCAGTAAAATTTAGGGTCCATTTGGTTGTTGGTTGAAATATGAATGGACCATTCATAATTTGAACATCACTATACACACAAATCCGTTATTATGTATGATACGAATCTGTCATGTTAAAAATATTGGAACAAAGAGGCTGCATGATACGAAAATTCTTCCAAATGATCTATGCTACTTGTATGATGATACATAAAGTTCAGAAGTGCTATCAATACAACAAGAGCCATGAAAACAACCAGACAGGACCCAATCTTGATTGCCCTCAACTTTAAGGACTGCTACAACTAGTTTTAACTCCAAGACACATTAGCAGCACTCTTACCATGATCAAAAGAAATTCAGTAGAAACCACAAATAAATTACAAATTGATTACATCGAACCCTTTTCTATTTCTCCTTTTTTTTTTTTGACCGTATTAACTGATTACATGTATGAACAGAATGAACCACGAAACTAAGAGTACATTGATTTGAAACCTTCTGTTAGAGGAACCACCTTTGCTGACAGCTTTGACTGCAACTTTGATGTAGCCAGATGAATGTCCTGCAATTATCAGTAGAAAACAACTAATTACATCTCTTGTGAAAAGCACAAGCTAAGGATTATCCCTGCACAAAATGTCTTCCTAAAATTAAAGCTTCTACTCAATGAAGAGAACATATTTCATCTCATGGGGAATAGAGGACTGCCTAAGATAAGAAAATGAAACCAGACAGATCAGCATGCAACAACTTTTGGGAAATGGGGATGGGATATACAAGATACTATCTCCGTCCACCTTTAATTGTCATGTTTGACTTTTAGCAAAAATTAAAAATAAGTTTGTTAGTTATTGACTTTCCACTTTCTACCCCTGTAACAAACTCCTAAAGTTGTTACAACTAACTAATTAAGGGATACCATTGGAAAAATAGTCTAATTTGTTATTAAAAAGGAAAGTGGAAAGTTATTGTTGGACAACTCTTTAAGGAAAGCAAGTTAGTTAAAGGTGGACGGAGGAAGTATTAGAATTCAATCTGATTAATAAAATTTTGCTAGTAGAACCTGGGGGAAGGGCCATGCATAAATGTTCCACATGGTAAAACGTGTACCATACTACCATCTACTTAATATTCCTTGTGTGATGGGAAGTTTTCAAAATGGGGTGGCAAACTCCAAACCACTGTCCAAATAAACTAATTTGGCACAAACTCTTTCCCAAGTCAGACCAGTCGGGGTTATCATTAGTAGGGTCCATAAAAATGGCTAGAACTAGAGGATCCATGCAAGCACAGGAATGGGGATCCATGAAAGCATAAATGGAGACTATCACATTAGACTACACAAACATAATCTAACTAAGATATTTAGGCTACTGACTCTCTTTCTTTTCTTTATTTACTTATAAAAGTGCACTACAAACAATTTAGTTCATTTGATTAATCACCTCTAAATGGTAGCGGGAAGAGAAATGAGTCAACACAACTGCTTTATTCCGTATCCACTGAGCATTTTCAATGATCTGCAGTTAAACAGGTTCATGGTTCAGCATATAATATTAAAATGCCAAGACATCCTAGAAATTCAATGCTGAAATTATCTGAAGCTAATTTATGATGTTCTCAGATGCGAAAGGGATCATCAGCAATTATATACCTCTAATAAGTGAGTATGGCCATGTTCTCGTGCATGCTCAACACTTATGCTATCATCCAGGAAAGTTGCCTGTTACCATTAGACAATAACTGAGAGAGAGAGAGAGAGAGCATAACATTGAAAAATGAAAATGTCCATTTTGCAAAAGTTCTACCATCCTACTTCCAGAGGCAGCTGAGACATAAAATAACAGCTCACCACAGCGAGGCTGTTTAAACCCCAGGAAACATCCAGAAGAGTATGATTAAATAGCACAGCAAACTATGTGAATGACCCATGACCTAATCTAGTAAAGGCCCCTTACTATTAGGATAAAGCCCCATTTTGAGGACCAATCATCATTGGCCTGGAACCATTTTTAGATGTATTCGGCAAGGGAAGCCACTTTAAAAATGTGAAAATGCAACCAGCACTTTCAATATAGAACACATGATAATAAAATCGGGAAAGATATTTCAGTAGCAAGGATGGCACAACTGAGTATATGAACAAGTTCTTTTCTAAAATCAAATGAATATTGTTGATAAGGGTTATAAAAAGAGATGCATCATTTTTGCACGTAATATACTATCACATAGGCTGTTGTACACAATTTCTGGATGGAGTATAACCACTTTTATACTTGATTTCTGCACTCTTCTTTTACTTTTTTTATCAGACCTCAGATTCCAGAGCAAGCTAATGTTCCTTACAACTAAGTGAAAAGATTAAGAAACAAGTCAAAAACCCTTGGGTATCCAACACAAAGTAGGCCCTGTAATTTCCACATCTACGCCTCACATAAATTTCCTTTACATGAACCTAGTGAATACAACTTTACAGGAAATTAGTCTTTACCTCAGTTATAAGAATTTTCGCCCTCAAAGCATCTGAATTGCGTGGATCAACCATATATTCTGATGTTGTGTCTCCTGTAAAGGCCACCTCTGGAGACAACATGATGTCTGTGATCTAAAAGAAGAGTGCAAATTCAATAAATATTGTATAAAAGAGTAAGAAAAAAACTAGTTTGATAAGTTACAAACCTCAACACCCGACTTCTTTAGTTTCTCAATCTGTTTGCCTTTTAGATGGGTATACTGTTTCTTCAGCTTTTTTCTAATTGAGTAGACAACATAACCCTGGACAACACCAAGTAACCTCATATTTTAAGAAGTGAACCGTACCAAACCTCAAACTGTTCTAGAGATAAATAAAGGCAAAGATGCTAAACACCTCAGATAATAGAGCATCATATTTTAATAATGTACACCTTCATGTGAAACTTCGATTATGTGTTTTTTCTTTTTTTGATTGGGAGGTGCTTCTACCACATTAGCTGTACAAATAGAAACCAACTTTTGCTAGGAGATGACCCACACACAAGATGACCTGTGTCATGTGGTGGCTTCTCTTAGAAATTATAAAACAGAATCTTAGATTATCGAAAAACATTAGAGAATGCAGAACTTGCACCTAAAGTTGAATCTCTAAACACTTATGTAGGATCAAGAAACTACTTCTGAAAGTTGTGTCTAAAAAGTAGGTTGCCTTTAGTAGTTTGACTGCTGTTAGTTTCCCGAATATTTATATTAGATAACCAAGAATTTGAAAAGACTTACCTGACTAGGTATTACATGGTGCGTTCTAAACGGACGAACAACAAGGTCATTCCGCATTTCATATGTTTCACCTGATATCAAGCTTGTAAAATTATTTCCAACCTCCACAAATATAAACTCCTTGAACAAAGAAAACTTTAGAAAACCAAAGCACATACCAATATCTAATGCAACCAACTCAAAGTTCAGTTCAACGTGACCCATTGACCTATAAATGTCAAATAGCTTCTCGACATCCTCTTTAAGGCAAGGTGGCACAAATATCGTCGGAGGTTTTAAGCTGTACAAACCGCGAGTTGCAACATACATTGGCAGTCCACCCTGATCAAGTAAATTTCACATAAGAAAAGAAACAATCACTTTTGCATCCCACTTCAGAGCAAACACAACGGAACTTCTTTCAGCTCAAACTGCAATATAACTATGCAAGCTATAAAAATCTTCATTCCAGTATTCATTTAGTGTCCTGAATTCCAGTCCCAAGAGACTCTTAACGATTTGAATATCAAAGTCAAACTGAAATAAGTTAATGATATAGTTCGAGATAAGTTTTCAGAGATATCTAATTGATTACAATGTAGCTCAAACCCTTATCTGGGATCATGTGAGGCCAAAACCCAGGTCTGCAAAACACCCTTTTAGGTAAACCCCAAAGTTCAGAACTTATAAAACATAGACTGATAGACAAGACCCTAATTACAAATTCGATTCAGTAATAACATTCCAAAATCCCAGCATATTTCCATGGCATTTGCCTCCACTACCAACTATAATCACAACAAGAATTCCACTTAAATGCAAACACAACAGAACTTCTTTCAGCTCAAACCGCAACTATGCCAGCTATAAAAAATTCATTCTAGTTTTCATTTACTCCTGAATTCCACTCCCAAGAGGCTCTTAACGATTTAAATATCAAATTCAAATTGAAATAACTGAAATACGATAATGATATAATCCGAGATAAATTTTGAGACATATCTAATTGATTATAATGTAGCTCAAACCATTACCAAAATCACATAATGCCAACCCCAAAGCTCAGAACATCTGAAACACAGACGAGACCCTCATTATAAATTCGATTCAGCAACAACCATTCTAAAATCCCAGCAAATTTCCATGGCATTGCCTCCACTACCAACTATACTCACAACAATAATTCCACAGACACTACAATTTAGAATCAAAACAACAATCTAGCATATGGGTACAAACCAAAAACACATATAGAGAGCTTACAATGTGATCAAGATGACCATGAGTGATGAAAACGAAGTTCTGCTGAAATGCCCGCGACGGGCACCTCCCGATATCAAATGCACACTTGAATTCAGGAATTATGACACAAGTCTCGTGCCCACCAACGGAAATTCCTTCAATTGAGTAGCCCTCCAAGTCCACTCCTTTCCGGAGGACCTGGGACCGGGCTTTCCGGTACTCCTCTTCTTTTTCCATAAACCGGCCGAGCACGGATGACGTGCCAGTGCCAGACCCTTTGAAGGAATTTACGGGACTGACATGGTTGTGGTGGGTGTGGAGTGAGAGGTGGTGGGGTGCTGCTGTTGGTCTCTGAAGTTGGGTGTTTATGGGTTGGTGGAAAGGGAAAATTGAGGGGGTGTTGGGGGGTGAAATGGTCAGAGAAATTTGCATGTTGTGGTGGGAGTGAGAGAAGAAAACATATGATTGTGAAGAGGAAGAGAGGGTTTTGGAGAGGTTTATCACCAGCAACACTCTCTCAGGCCTTAGATGGTGGCACTGGAAGTAGAGATAGATATTTGGTTTTGGGGGCACATAACCGGTGCTTAAAACGGTGCGTTTAGAGAAGAAGATGAAGAATAGGTACACAAAATTAGAAGGAAGATTGTTAGGGACCAAACTGCAAAAATCTAAGGGTATGTTTGCGGATGAGATTGCAATTGCAAAAAGTTGTGTTGGTCAAAACGTGCGGTGCAAAACGATAAATCAACTAGGCATTATTTGCACACACGATTGCAAATGTTCGTTGTTTTTGGCCAACGTAAAAATTTGCATTTCACCATTAGTTATATACGAGGTTATCGATTTCAATTACATCTCGTGATTGTGAGATTGTAATTACTTCTACATATACTCACTTTAGTAGACACACTAATGGTTATAATGTTAAAATTAAGTATTACGTATTAAAGATTACTATAAGAGAATGAAATAAATTTTATTACATAACTTTACGAATCATGACAATAAACTCTCTCGTAAAAAAAAAGAAAAAAAAGCACAGAGATAATATCATACACATACAATATTTTATAGGTGTTGATTACCTCTCAAGTAATTACCGAGAGTTAATATTTCAGCCTCTTTACAATATCTTAATTGTAAAAATACATCTCTACTCTTAATTTTGAAATTGATAAAATCAATGCAGCGATAGTATAGTCATTGTATTCACTTTTGTTAATCAACATTTGAGCTCCCAATACAGACTTGAACATAACCTATTCCTCTATTCAGTTTTCTTATAGTGATACTATTTTCTTATGTCCTTTTTTTGCTGTATTTTTTTTATTACGAGTATTTTCATACCATTTGATTGTAGATTAATCTTATTTGAAATGCTGTCTATTCCTCTCAACAAGTGCTTTCTTATGGTTAATTTTAATTATACATGTTTTGGTGTTAATTAGACTGCAGAAACATGTGCTAAAAGCCAACTATTCCATTTTGAAAATATCCTAACTTTTTTTTCTTTCTCATTGTTGTTTCTTGGATGAAAAAATTACTAGATAAAATTTCAAATTTAAATCTCTTGAAAATGGTTTTTATTTCTGAAAATTG
>JAYMTT010001067.1:0-10523 GCA_036898025.1 Hypseocharis bilobata
AAATGGGAGAACCTCAAACAAAACACTGTTCATCACATATTCTCACTTTTATATATTAGTATAGACATAAGTTTTTTTAATTATGCAGTCAAACTTTTTCTCACTTGCAGCTAACATGAGTTATGTTCGATCAGCATCACGTGACACCATTAGTCTATTTAATTTGCCACATCAGCTATTTAACAGTCCAAACAATTTACTTCAAACTCACTAACGGCACATTTGACAGACTAGGATTGAATTTGACGGAAAGCACTAGAAGTGTGCAACTTGTTAAAGTTCGGGTATTAATAGTGATATTCGAAAAGTTCGGGTACTAAAGATACGCAACGTGTAAAATACAAAGACTAAAAGTGCGAATAATCCTAATATGTTTAACAAAGATACGAAGAATGTATATATATCACACGAAGAATAATTCAAAAAAAGATCATAACCAGGGGAAATGACAAACACTCAATTTATATGTAAAAAAAATATTATGGAAAATACTAATAAGACTCGTAGCTCTTAATCATCATCATTTATTTTCATTACACTTACGTTTTTAGATAAGTTGTGTTAAATATATATGAAGCATGAGGTCATATATTAGTATTTCATTTTGAAGTGGTTCTATTCATGTTTTTTAATTTCTTCTCTATAGAGCAACCCATTATTTATAGATGTAACTATTGATGTTTTCTTAGTATCCTCTAATATCTCAATATCAAACTTTTGAAAAATCAATTCTTGAAAACAATGAATGGTAACACATTCATGATCCATGAATAATGAAGCTAGTGATTAACTGTTGTTGTGGTTAACCTATAAACCATTGCACCTAGTAGCTGCCATAATAGTAGAAAAATTATAAGTATATATAAAGTGTATGAAAACACATTACATTTGTATGACCGGAAATTAAATGATTTTGGCATGATAATTATTTGATAAAAAGAATTTGATTAGACACATTGAAACAACATAAAAACATTACATTTGTATGACCGGAAATTAAATGACTTTGGCATGATAATTATTTGGCAACTATGTTTAGTAAAATGAATTTGATTAGACACATTGAAACAACATAATTGTGCCGTTGCATTTGTGCATGAAATGATCCTTAGGAATGGAGTTGAGTAAATTGTGTGATGTCCCCCATGCTGTTAACTGCACTTTGTATATGCTTGTTGATTGTGTGTCAATGTCTAGAGCTATAGTGCATTTTTCCATTTTTCTTTCTTTTTGAATAGAGTGGATTTTTCCATTTAGATAAAAAGAAAGTTGCATATTGCAATTAATTAATTTGAATATTTGTTGCATACATAAAATATTACTAACTAATGCATATATACAACAAAATGAAGTCCATCTTTCCATAAATAAATAAAAATGTAAGCTTCGATAATTATTTTTTGAAAAAAAAAATAGATGGAAGATGTCTTAATATCTTTAAAAATATCTGGATCTAAATTTTGGAAGCTAATTCAAAATTTAGTAATTTATTCTACTAATACCATAAACTAGTTCCGGCTGTATGAACAGCCCCACAAGCTGATTTTTGAAAATTTTAACGATTTGGGAATCATAATTTTTTTCTTTAGGTTCAAAAAAATATCTTCACTAAAAAAAAAGCATTTGTATTTTAATATTCATAATATCTTCATTATATAAATTACAAATGCCTTTTACCTAAAAGTCTACTAGTAATTTTTTTTTTTAGTTTTAGTGATAAAGTGTAAGTCACAAGTAGAGACAAGCTTTAGTGACTAAATCTTAATCACTAAAGAGAAAAATATATTAACTTAAACCCTAATTCTTTTTGCTTGTATTGATTTGAAGAGGTCTAATTAGGGTTGAAATGATCCTAGGAGTGGAATTGCCTCCCTTATGGTATCTTCAAGAGTGTGATGTCCTCCGCAATGTGATTTGGTTAGTTGTTGGCTATATATATTTGCCAATGTCTAAAGCTATCGTGAATTTTTTTTAATTTTTTAAAATATTATTTGCTACCGTACTAATTTATATATTTATCACATATAATTACTCTTTAATTACACGGACAAGAAATTGGGGAGGGTACCGTGATTAGTGCTCATACCTACACAACCACAATGCTCGTTTAGAGAGATGTTGAGTAACTTAAAATTGCTTGGTGAGAGGATAGCTTTGAGCATGCAATGAACTGAGTAGCTATCTAAATTTGGAAGGGTAAGCGGGAAAATTTTGATTTTCCACATTCCATATATAAAAGTTTGTTAGTATCCTCTAATATCTCAACAATATCAAGAGTTAAAAATATATATGCCTGGCATGAGATAACTATATATATGGCAAGAAATTCATAGAAGATCCAATTTCCATTTTTGTTCAAAAAAAAAAGCATCCAGTGCAAATGGTTTTTGTAAGGAGAAAAGTTATAACATAACATCATATCACATGCAATACATTTGTGGTTTTGACAATAAGTTTGGCATTTTAATTTGATCACAATCAAATTATTGGCATGTGTTATCACACGATGAAATACTTCTTCATCTTTAATGATTAATTAATGCATGCAAGTTGTTGTTCATAGTTAATAGCATATATGCTAAATCAGCAATTATTTCTTTAGGCATGTCAAAAGATTTATTTAGAAGTAATGTAGCACATAAAGCTAGTTCAATCAACTGACAATGTAAAATAGCACATAAGTAAGTGTCTACTTTTCATTAACATCCTTTGAGCTAGTTAGTTGTACATTTTTTTGAATTTATTATAGGCTTATAAATGGAAAGTTAACCATTAATAAATTAGAGGTATTTTCATGACCCCTCCTACTCTAGTTTTATTTTTTTTATTTTTTTGTTTTTAAACTGGTCACTATTATCAATCACTACGTAATGGCCTCTAGTATGAAAAAATGTAATGATTGCCATATTGTTAATCTCTACTAGTTGACCGTTAGAACTCTGACAACCATTACCAGAAAACGCGATTTTCACAGTAAAATCTCCATCAAAGTCACGACTCAAGTATTTTTAGTCTTGCTTGAGAATATCCCATCCATGCTAGGGAAAAATATGGTAAAAGAGAGGTTGTACCAGGGGCGGAGCCACATGCATGTTTGTGGAGTCATTTGACCTCACTGAATTTTGATTTATTTTATATTTTACTCGAATGTTTTCAAAAATTTTACAAACTACCTTTAGTTTTATTTGTATTTGTTAAAAAATTTAAAAAATTGACCCCACCAAAATAAAAACTTTTAAGATTGACCCCACTGACTTGGATTTCTGCCTCCGCCCTAGGTAGAACCAACTTAAACCATGACTTAAATAGAGATTTCTCTATGAAAATGTATCTTCCGGAAGTAATTACGATAATTCTAACATAGAGAATAAAAAAAATTAACGGAAAGGGACAATCGCAATGGTCTCATAGTAGAGGGTCATTCAAATCAAAGTTGATAATAGATGGATTGATTTCAAAAAAGATTATTGGAGGGATTGTCATAAAATTCCTCATAAATTTAATTTTAATTTTTACAAAATAGGATCTGATCCTTTTATTATTATTTTTTTGGTCCTCTTGGGATGTTTTAGCTTCTCTGCAGACTTCGGGAGCAAATTCTAAGGGAATTGGGATTTGGAGATATATTCAAAAAAGTCAAGGTAAGTGTTAATTCTTCATGTTACAGTCTTTACTGTATGCCAAAACCATGGGGTTGTTTCAAATGGGTTTAATAAAAAATAAAATAATATGATCATGACAGTCAAAGCGATTTCTAAATGATTAAGCTTGGAAGAATGAATTCTTGTAGGATCTTTCTGGTATTATGCAACATTTCCATTGAAATCATGGCCCAAACCAGGTAGAGGGCAGGTCTATGGGTGCCTGTGTATGAGTATACCTGTGTGCATCAGAGCTTAGAAGAAAATACATTGGTGGGCATTTTGCTATCTTGTTACATTTCACAGAAATTGTAACCAGAGAGAAAGAGAGAGAGAAACTTATGTAGCTTCTTTAATTTTTTATTTTTTTTTCTTCTTTAATTTTTTTTTCTGTTGACAATATGCAAGGATGAAGAGAATGCAAAAGCTATCTCATTGTTTAAGGATGTAGTTCGTCTTAATGATGCCATTGAAGAGGAAGGCAAGCGTCTAGAGACCCTGGTTAGAGGCATATTTGCAGGAAACATATTTGATCTTGGTTCTGCTCAGGTAGGATTGATCTTTTATTGGGTAATTTTTGAATCTTTGTCATCTTAAGAATTTGTGTATAACTATTGTAAACTCATCATAAATTATTGATTGAATTTATAAGTCCAGTGTTAATTTAATATTTTCTGTAGTCAACTAACTGGGTTTTAATTCCCACATGGAGTCAGCTAACATGAATTCTCAATCTCTATGCAGCAGCCAATATTCTTTATTAAAAGGTAGTCCTGTAGTTGACGACAGAATGACATATCTTCTTTTCTCTTTGCTTTGTTTCATCTCCAAGTGGAAATAGATTATTCTGCCTTATCAATGCATAGATATGCTTTACACAGTGTGATTATCTTAGACATCCTTCTCTCTTATGTTTGTCATTGATGTTATCCCTAGATTCTCAAAAGTCTAGTTCTCTAATTCACAAATGAAAAAAAGCAGATAACATTTTAGATACTTATCTATACTATACTATTAAGGGAGAAGGGGGCTCTGATGTCTAACTTGAAAGACTTATTTGCCCTCATATAACTACCATTTCGTTTCATCCTTTTTTTTTTCTCTCCCACGTTTTGACAATCACCGCACTACTTTCACAACTTCTGTTATTTTCTCCCACTTTTTTATCTATTTTTTTTAATTTCTTCAGTTTTTATTTATTTCGGTTTTTTATTTTTTATTTTTTTTCCTTAAGTGCGGAGCATGTGAGTTGGAGTTAGTTAAATTTAAACCAGACTGGTTCTTGAGAATATAAATTCAAATATTTGGTGTTTGCAATATGAATACTTGATGATATAAAAAATATGTTTCAGAGGTAACTCACTTTTTCTGTCTTTTCATTTCGTGAAGCTTGCAGAGGTGTTCTCAAAGGATGGAATGTCTTTCTTAGCTAGTTGTCAAAATATTGTCCCTCGACCTTGGGTCATTGATGACTTGGACACTTTTAAATTGAAATGGAGCAAGAAATGTTGGAAAAAGGTGAGTTCACCATGTAATTCATAAATCCGTGAAAGAAATGTATTTTATGCATGTCTTGTATTCTAATGAGCTTATTTGTTTGTCATGACAGGCTGTCATTTGTGTTGATAATTCTGGTGCAGACATTATTTTGGGTGTTTTGCCATTTGCTAGAGAGTTACTTCGACGGGGGACTCAGGTTTGCTTTCAGATTCTGTTTCTTCTAGGGTATGCAACTGAGTGTTGCAATAAAAGGTCAACATTGTTTAGTGTAAAAACTGGGTATGCAGCTGAGTGTTGCAATAAAAGGTCAAAATCGTTGTGTGAAAACTTAGATGTAAATTAGTTGGTTTTCCTCATGTGAATTTTCCAAAGCTGTCTACTGGTCAAATTTCCTGGAAAAGAAAGGAGGGAAAAAGACTAGCACTGAAGTTCACAAATGATATTGCTATGGATCAACATGTTTTAACAGTTGCTAATGAAAATTCTGACTATAGTCTTACTTGGTGTATCATTTAAGTTTCCCTTATAATGAACTTGTTTATGGTTGCCTTGGGAAAAAAGAACTTATAATTTATAGTTTATACATGGAAGCTGTCCCTGGGATGACTGGTGAGAGAAAACATGAATCAGTAGACAGTAATTCAATTATATTTGTCCCAATAGTTCTCTTTGTCTTTTTTCAAGTTTTGTACTGATTGCTAGAATATTTGTGTCTTTCTCGAGCTTCTTATCTATTTATTTATTTTTCTTAATTTTTTTTTGTGTTTAGATACTATATCCCCCACCTTGCATATGATAGCCATGTTGAGTGAATTCTGGATGCAGGTTGTATTGGCAGCTAATGACTTGCCTTCCATCAACGATGTAACTTACCCTGAATTGATTGAAATCATATCAAAGGTGAGAAAAGGGAAAAGAACTTTTAGAGTCCTTATAATTTTGATTGTTAGTGTATTCTAACATAAGTTGCAATTTATCAGTTGAAGGATGAAAATGGGAAGCTCATGGGTGTTGACACTGCAAATCTTTTTATTGCTAATTCCGGAAATGATTTGCCGGTAAAAATGATAATGCAATTCTTAATTCATGTCACTGCTTGAACTGATCCTTTCTGGTGATTCTCCGTAACTGGATGATTGGATAATGGATATTGTAATACTATCATGATAGCCTCCCTTCATTTTCAATGCCTTACAGGTTATTGATCTTGCTAGCGTATCGCAAGAGCTTGCCTACCTGGCCAGTGATGCAGACTTAGTTATTCTGGAAGGAATGGTAAGTTCCTACTAATCCATTGCAGTAGTGGAGCACTATAACACTTTTTACAGTGTCAGTTATTTTTCCATTTCACGTCATCTATTTTGAATTACAAATAAGAGTGGGAAGAAGAAAACAGGTTAAAGCTGACGTGACCCCAGATATCAGGTTTTGTCATCAGCTGACTGCATTTAGTGCATATCCGGTTTCCATTCTTCTTCTGTAGATTGAAATCTTCAATTGACGTTGTTCAAAAGAATGAAAGAAAGTTAACTGTAATTTCTAAATTATGGTCTTGAAGATTAGATGATCTTTGGGGTCCAGTTTTTGTTTAGATCAAAATAAAAGAAAACAGAAATTGCCGCTGAAGAAGAAAATTCGTTTGGTAAATCATCTTTCAAATGGTTCTAGAAAGGGAATTTAATCTAATAAGTAACACCCATGTAATTGCTTCGAAAGTGAGCATTGGGTGTGGTCATTTCACATGCAATATTTAATGACACATCTGAGCTCTGAAAGTTGCATGATAAATGGGAATTCTCTCCAAGAAAGGAAAAGGGCTTCCTGGACTTCCCTTTCCAACAATGAAACTTGCTTGTAAATAACAAAAATGTTCATGAACCGGTTTGTCGTCTGTTTATTTATTATTATAGTCTTTTGTTGACAACATTTATATATTCAGATAAAAGAATGAATGAAAGTTGATCGTAATTTTTGAATAATAGTCTTGAAGGTAGATGATCTTTGGAGTCCAGTTTTTGTTTAAATCAGGATAAAAGAAAAAAACAGAATTGCCCCTGAAGAAGAAAATTGCTATGCGAGTTCATCTTTGAAATGGTTCTAGAAAGGAAATTTAATCTAACAAGTAACACCCATGTAATTGCTTCAGGATTGAGCATTGGGTGTGGTCTTTTCGCATGCAATATTTAATGACATATCTGAGCTTTGAAAGTTTCGTGATAAATGGGAACTCTCTCCAAGGAAGGAAAAGGGCTTCCTGGAATTTCCTTTTCCAACATAAAAAATGAAACTTGCTTGTAAATAACTAAAATATTCATGAACTGATTTGTTATTTATTTTATTTATGTATATTCTTTTTTGTCAATGACGTTTATATTTTCACTCGGTGGAAAAGATGTGCAAAAGGAGAATATTTTTGTAGATAAATTTATGTTCTCTCTTCAGAAATTAAAATAAAAAAATGATTAATTTTGGAATATATATTCCTATTTCTTCATTCCGATCTCCTTACATGTCTGGATTTGTTGAACCTTGCTATTTTTATCCATTCTGCTTCCGAAGTGTGACGATTAAATCTTGTTCTTCTCAGAGATTTTGATTAGAAATTTGCCCAAGACAAATTTAGACAATTTTCTGAAACTGATTGATGATTACTTTCTAGTATTATCAATTTTGCGTGAGGCTGCTTTTGTTGGGAAGCTATATAATGGTGTTTGTATGTGTGTGGCTATGTACTGGTATGATTTTATTTGGAAGCTATCAACTGGTGGGTGTGTGCGTGGGTGTGTCGGTGAGGCTCTGTGTTTATATATCCAAGTAACTTAGATTCATGGTTTTTGTTTTCTTCCTTGCGCCAAAGTGATTTATAATAGGAGATTGTGGTAATCAGTTTTTTTTCTGTGAAGCATGCAAAAAATTCATGGATTTTATTTCTTTACTATACGTGCCATATTTTATTTCCATTCTATAAAGCAAATTGGTCGATTGCATTCAGATATAATGAATTGCCAATGATGTGGATGTGCTTTCATCCTCACCGTTTATAGTATTTTTAGTCAAATTGGCATGATTTGGATAAGGTAAATCAGTGTAATGGATGATATAAACTGCATTGCTTCTTGGCAGGGCCGCGGAATAGAAACGAACCTATACGCTCAATTTAAGTGTGACTCTCTCAAGATTGGGATGGTAATGTTCTACTTATATTCTTTACTGCACTTCTTCAGGATTGGTTAATTAGCATTCCTATGTAAGACTTCATTAATTTTCTGATATTTCTCTTTTTCTTCCCCTTCTCCATTTAAATTGCAGGTGAAACATCCAGAGGTTGCCCAGTTCCTCGGAGGACGGCTTTATGATTGTGTCTTCAAATACAACGAAGTTTTGAGTTGATAATATTGATTCTTGTCCCCATTCCTAATTAAATTTGTTGAGAGTTTAGCATTATTCATTACAAACTGTAATAGGTTTTAGCTTGTGGTTGAAGTTACTATAATTGTAGACTTAAAGAAATCTGTCCTTACAATTAATAAAAGAAACATGAAAACTTGATTCTGAGCCAGAGATAATTGAACTTTTTGTGTAGTTTCTTTTCATGATATGCTCTTGGCGAGGAAGATTCTTAAGATGGTGTATAGTTCATGTTCCTAGAAAATTAGGATAATTAACTTTACATCCTCTTTCATTTGACTGTTAGCTTACATTTAGTAGTGGCATAAGCTTTCAAAAGCATAATCTTTTCAAATGCAATTTCATACATTTGCCTAAAAGTTGGGCACATAAAATTGTTGGGTAGTGGCAGGACTCACCACATTTTAAACTGTGAAATGCCCTGGAAAACTTGCTTTAAGGGGCTGTTTGCTGTTGCGGTAGTATGCAACACATCACTTTTGCATTTTAATTAGTAGATTCCATTAACATCTGACCGTAGAAACGCAATTTATTTCTTAATTTATTTTTTGATAAAAGAAACGTAATTTATTGCGTTGTCCAACCTCGGATGATGCAAACATGCACCAAGTATCGAGGGAGTACTTGTTTTCAGCTGTTATGTTGATTTTTGCCTCTTAATGCAAATACTTGTTTGAAGGTAACAGACGACGGCTAATTGAAACAGAAAATAAAACCAGTAGTATCTTTTCTGCATTGTCTTCTAACCAATCAAGAGAATGAAGCTATCTTGGCTATAATAGAAGCAATTATCTCCAGAAAAAGAGTGCTGCTGGATTCAAATATAGTTTGATGAAGTCTGCACTTCCTCAGGGGATGGCTTTATTATGATTGTGTTTCTAATTACAGTAAGGCTTGAGACTTTGAGCTGATGCATGATAAATTGATAATGGTGGTCTGGTTTCTGTATGATTTTTTTTTTTTTTTTACCCAGATCATTGAAAATGAATAAGCATCATTTCCAACACACTATAACAAGTTTATGATTTCAGTAAATACGTTTATAGCTTTTCCATGCTAATGAGACATTCTATTTATAGGGAGCAATTGTTTTTCAGTCATTTTATTGATGAAGGATGACAGAAACAAATTTCATTCCTCTAAGGGGAATGTAACAAAGAAAGAAAAGAAAAGGAATTGAAATTTGGGGATTTGATATGAAGAATCGATCACATGAAAATAGTACTACTGTAAAAGAGAGATCACTTGTTTTTAGTAGGATATGAAGCCATCTTGTTGATGCCACACATCCCTTCTGCCTTTCCCGTGTTCCTCTTCAGTCTTATGTACCCTTTCTCACCCCACTTGGTTCCCCATGAGTTCTTCACAATTACGTAGTCTAATCCTTTCCATGTCCCATAGCCGACTGCTGCAACTCCATGATCTAGATCAGTTCCACACTTTCCATTGAATACTCCCTGCACCAACAAAACCATTCATTCATAAGAACCATACAAATTAACATATACATACACAAATCATTAACCATATGTATATATACATCTCACCAGCTATACTGAGCTTACCCCACTGTAAAACTGGAAATCTCTACCGGAAGCATCAATGGCTACACTAAGTGGCTGGTTGCCAAGTGCCTTCAACAGGCTCTGCTCATCATTTTCTGGCACGTCGTGGTAGCCGCTGATGGTCACTACTTCATTTTCTTCCTGAAGATATATATATATATATGTGTGGGTCAAAGAAGAAACAGACATCAAGATTTGGCAGCATAACCATTAACCAATAAGTAGTACTATAATTGAAGATGGCCGGTTTGTCTGTCTGTCGGTGTATATATGCTAATTGATCAATGATTACCTTCTTCTCCTCACAAGTTCCTTCCTCCATGAGATAGGGGTAGTCTTCCTCCTTGTGGAGTCCACCATTTGACATGATGAACTCAAATGCATAGTCCATCAGACCGCCATTGAAGCC
>JAYMTT010001068.1:0-10521 GCA_036898025.1 Hypseocharis bilobata
AGGGTTCGGCTTCCTGCCTCGCCTTAATGACTATAAGGTGGTAAAGATGGTGTACCCATGTATTCTTGACGAAACATTGAGCAACAGCATAAGATTTACTCCCGAGGTTGAGGTACTTTCATTGAGTTCTGGTTCTTGGAGAAAGGTAAGTGAGGTTATTCCTTGCATTACTGTTGATGAAACATGGACATTTGTTGATGAAGTTATGTATTGGACAGTTATTTGTCTTACAGGAAGGACAGGTATCTTAGCCTTTGACATGGTGAATGAGGTGTTCAAACTAATAAACATTCCTCGCTGCTATAAACAACCATTTCCTCACTTTGTTCCAAAACGGCTGGGGGAATCTCTTTCTTTATTGGCTGAAAAGGGCGACTATTGGGATGTATGGGTGATGAAGGAGAATGGTGTAGCCAAATATTGGAGTAAACAATTCAAAGTTGATCGTATGCCATTAGCGTCCATCATCCCATCTGATTTCACAAGGAGTGGAGAATTTCAGTTTCGAGCAACATTATCACTACCAGGATTCAACAACTCAATTTATCTAGTGAGGCTTGAAGACTTGGCATTTAAGTCTTTTAGCTTTGAAGGGGATTTTTCTGACTGGAATGCGTATCTTTGTGTTGAGAACCTAGTTTTACTTGATGGAGGAGATGATGATGATGCACTGCATGCAGATTTATTTGATGGAGGTATGCCTTGAAGTTTTATAACTGTTCGTATATGTTCCAGATGCCCTCTTTGTAATCTTGTTTATAGTAAAAACTTATTGTTCATTTATGTTTGTCTTATTGAACATTTTCTTATATTGCTTGCGCAGATGAGGAAGGGGATGAATCCTAAATGGTACTCACTGCTCAAGCATTTCGTGCAGCTATATATGTTCGGAGATATAAGTTAATAGTCAGACTAATTTAACTACTTAGAGTTCGGTCTTGGTAATATAGTAACATTGAACTGATCCTTTTGAGAATATATGCATCTAGAACCAGCTTTAACTTTTTGTGGTCCACTGTTTCTCTTACATTTCTGTTCAAAAATTGTAAGACTGTAAACTCTCTTGATGGTATTATCATATGGAATTTCAGTAACTGCTTAGCGTTGTCTGCTTGAATTAATGCTCTTTGGGATGACTGAATCTTATAACTTCTAATTATTGCTTTTATGTATTTTTCTTTGTTGTTGAGAAATAGCTTAGGAAATTTTCAAGTGATCTAGCATTTCAAGGTATGTCTACTTGGAACTAGCTATTTTTTGCATAGCTACATTTTAAAATATGAAACATATACTGCACAGGATAGCTACTTCTAAATCAATATTAATGGTTTCATTTTTCTTAGGATGGGACTATTAGGTATTTTGTCTACTTGACTCAAAAAAGCAAGAACTAGAGAAAAAGAAAGGCTATGGGATAACCTATAGTAAGTTTTTTCTTCTATAGAAAGAAGTTTGGAATAAAAAAGCATTATCAATTTATCAAAACACATTAATTACAGTAAAAAAAAAAAACCAACTACTCTCTCTCTCTCTATCTCTGCTAGATTGGATGATGACCTTGGTGAATATGTTATTTATATGCACAACTTAATCTTGTAAATATTGTTTTTTTTTCTTTTCTAATTCTTTCTGTTACTCATGCTGTTAAATAATTGTTTGAAAGTTTTCATTAAATCTATGTTTGGATATATTTTAGCGAAGTCTAGTGGAATAATAAAAGTAGGATAAACATATTAGTTATAGGAAGTTTTAGTGTTTGTTAAGTAGGGTAATGTACATTCAAGTTTCCAATATTTTGGGAAACAAAATGGCAGAAAATGAGATTAGTGCAGATTCATCTGCATTTGTTTTAATGCCCCTTGATTAAGAGCTTGAGTACTTAGCAGTCTTTTTACAGGCTGGCTCCAATTAGAAGTGAAGTCAAAGGGCACAGATGATTAATTAGAAACTTGGAATTGGTAGATGAATTAAATATGTTATGATCCATAATCTGTACACTCCCAATATATGTAAGGATATGTCTTTTACAGTTTCCAATATATATTGGGAAACAAAAAGGCAGAAGATGAGATTTATGTATTTGTTTTAATGCTTCCTTAAATGCTTGAATATACCAAGGCATCTCTGTGTGTGTATATATAAATAGTTCATTTGCAGGTTTTAGTCCTTCAAGTTAGAAAGTCAAGCCAAAGAGCAGATATGGAAAAAGAAGTGAAAAAGGAAAAGACTTCCCATTCAGAGGATCACAAACTTGGTATACATACATGGCTGCTGTTCTACCTTTGTTTTCTTCTTCTCTTCTTCTTCTTCTTCTTCTTCTCTTTGCAGCAGATGTTCTGCGAAGAGAGAGAAACAGATATCTAGATAGATATATAGACATATCTATACGTATACGTAGTGAGAGAATCTAGAGAGAGACAGAGACAGGGTAAAGAAACCCTAGCTCGTATCTGTCGAAAACCCGCCCCAAAAGACACGAAGAAAATCCAATCTAAAACCCTCCCAATCCCTTCTATCTCTCTCTACAAATCCTTTTTTTTCTGTCAATCGAACGGCTTAGAGTTCCGGTTCGCAGAGGTTGAGTGATGCAGGCAGATCAGACGGTGATTAGTTTGAGACCAGGCGGTGGCGGCGGTCCGCGCGGAACCAGATTTCTTGGTCCTCGCTTCGACTCTTCCCCGTCTTCTACTTCCTTCGACGGTCACACTCTGCGTCCTCATGGCGGCGGCGTCCCTAAGGTCACTACCTAAACCTGTAGATCTGTGGGTTTTGGAAAAAAAATTCGAACTTTCTATTGTTTCCGTTCTGGGTTTAATTTTTGAGCTCTCTGCGTTTTGTTTTTTTTTAATGTTTTTCGGCGTTTTTGATATTGCTGTTTCGTTATTTCATGTTTTTTTTGGTTCAACTATATTCAAATTTTATTCAAAAGAAAATAATTTTTAAGTGTCTATGGCAATACCTGATCTCTGTTGCTAGCCACGTGCTGGTGCTGATTCACTTTCTTAGCATGTTTAGTTGTGAGGACAGTGATGGCTGAGAATAAGTTTCGAAAAGCTGTTAGTTAGAACCGAAAAACTACATTGCTTTACTTTTGACGGCTAAAACCAGGGCAAGATTCACTGCTAACTTGATAACCAGGTGACAACAGTATTTAATTATGGTCCTTTGAATTGAAGACAATGGTGTTTGCATTATTGTAGAGTTACGCCAATGACAGTGTTATTTTTATAGTTGGTACTTGGTACATAGTTTGAAAATTTGAAGATTTATTTTATTCACTTTGACTTGTTTGTAGTTTGCTAAGGTGTTTTTGTAGTTGGTAAATAGGTTTGACTAATATGGGATAGCCTAAATTGGGGCTTGTAAAATCCTCAGTGTCACCAACTATGCATTAAACCTGAAGATTTTAGGGTTTAGGGGATATAGCAGTTTAGCTAGTTGTAGAATTTTTTTTTTGTCCTAATTCTGGCAGGACACTCAAGTATGTATTTCTGCTGTAAATATGGACAGACAGCAATATGTGGGATTAAGTGGGCATGTGATGAGTATAGTTATGTCCATAAAGAACCCACATTACACAAGGACACCACTAACGAAAGCTAAATATAGTTGGATGGATACTAAGATGGAAGTATGATGGAACAGAATAGATTATATTGTACTCCAACTTTTGATTGCTTATACATTTCATTTTTAAATAGTTTTATGTTAACCGCTACCTGATTGCGATAATTGTCTAATGATATTAAAAAAAATTGGTATTTTATTGACTTTTTTCCCAATTTAAATGTTTCTTCTTTCAAACATTTGTTTATGGTTTAAAATTTATTTTAAAATTTTATGCATTCAATATAAAGTTCAAACAACACCAATCATCTTGACGCAAGGAGTTTGCCCAACTGCTGCAATATGTATGTTAATTTTTTTCTTCAGTATTAATTTCCTTTTAGATTATTGTTACTGTATTGTTGTTTCACTTAAATAGGATATCTTAGGTGATGGTTTCATAGGTTTAACCATTTCTCGTTTCTTATTACAAAAAACCTTTGGAGGATATCCTACCTCCGAGGTTCCTTTTTCTTTTTTAAAGCTGAGAATTTTCCTAATTATGTTCTATTTCATTGTTTTCGCTACTTGATTTCTAGTTTTTTATCTTGTCATGTATGTATTCTGAAATTTTCATTTGATCTTTTTGTTTGCCAAGAGTTCCAGAGAGAGGGAAAGAGACTTTCTTGAGAGTTAAAACATTAACAGTATGTTTGGAACTTGGAAAAATTGAGGGAAAGAGAAGTTGGAGGGAGAAAGTAAATTGGAAGTCAATATTTACTTTCTTTTTTGATTGATAACGTTAGGAGAATTGTAAAATGGATAATTGAAGTTGTTAAGAAGATATTACCTTCCTAACATAGCATAAAGGGCTCCAATCATTGAGATAATTATTCTTTGAATGTGGTTGGCTTTTGAAAGAATCCCCCACCTTAGACAAACATTCAGTTTGCTGCGAAATGTATTTTGAAGTACATGTAGACCAATTTAACATGCAATTTTGTTGATTTATTGCAATATACATAAACTATTTATTATGTTTCTGTACTCATTCTACGTCTATATTGTAATAGACTGGGGACTTGCGGTTTGAAGGTCGTGAGCGTATCCAGTACACCAGAGACCAGTTGTTGCAACTCAGGGAGGTAATTATTCTCACTGATGCTTTTGATTGCTGTGCATGTTTCTTTGATGTCTGTTCTGGAACAGTTGAAGAACACTCTACAAAAAAAGGGCTTTTTTTTGTCTTTTTCTTTAAAAGGCTCTGCTAGTGCTAGTTGTCAAAATATATATGCAATCTTTTATCTAATGGTTAGAATGTGACTGACATAAAATTTCTGATTAAAGAGTAATCTTTGATGGTTATGTTTAGAAGGTGATGGATGCATGTGAATGTTTGTGCCTTATGCTATGCTGCTTTGTTTTTGCTTTTTCTCCCAGGCTATTGATTCCTTTGGGGATATCTTGAAAATCAAACAAGAAATTGAGGCTGAGCTTGCTGGCGAAGATCAAACATGGGGACATGGAGATGGCAATGTGAGTATAGCTTATTGTGCCATTTGAATATATGTTTTCATATCATTTGTTCTTATGTAGAATGATTCATTCCCTTGTCATATATATTATGATTGTTGCAATAATAAGTGCAATTTCGGTAGCCTCAATCAATTTAACTTTTGTTTGTTGTGGCTGCTATAGATTGGACATATTTCTCTTCTACTTGCTATTTTCTCTCTGCCCTCTGCATGTTCTTAGTGTATTGAGTTTGTAACAAGAATTTTCTTTAAATTTCTTTAGCTTCAACCTCAAACCCCGAGTCGTTATTCTGAGCCAGACAACCGTGATTGGCGTGGTAGATCTGCAAAGTTACCTGCCTCGGGAGAGGAGAGATCTTGGGACACAATCCGTGAGAATAAGGAATTATCAAGTCGATATGAATCAAGGCCACAGGACTTGGATTCCCAATTTGCAAAGGCTCAAATATCTGCTAACCAAGGGGTAATAACTTAACTCACTTCAAGCATAATTTCAAGCGCTTCAGTGCTTTTGTATCATTGCAGAAAGTTTTTCTTATTTTAATTGTTCTAAAGGATGAAAGGTGGAAAAGACCTTTTTGATCTTATGAGCAAGTCTCTAAGATATAGGTGGTATCAATTGCTTGTAAATTTTTTTTTCTCTCTAGTTGTGTGCTTGCCTAGATCCAAATATTAACACATTTTTTTAGTTTATATGCAAGAAAATATTTAAGCGAAATAAGATTTGAATGGTATGGCACAAGCTAGGCACTGGCTAAGAATGTCTATAATAGTTCATAGAACGTATGATAATTTGTCTTCAGCCATTTACTTAATAAAAAAAAGGTTCATATGATTCAGATGCAATTAATGTCATCTATAAAAATAAAAAAGAGTTAAAAAGCGATCAAACTTTATCTTGGTGCTGTGGGTAATGTTTTAAAGGTAAGCATGGGTCTTAATATTTATTTAGTGCTTGAGATCATTTAGTGGCTTTAATTTTTAGGTGTATGTTATATGGTTATATATTCATGGGTGTTTATCACAGTTTGCTTGTTTCCTAAGGGTGGGAGCAGGAAATTGATATCTTTTGATTATGTGATCCCCCAAGTGAGACGGTTTTTAGAGTTTTAATCTTCTGGCACACAACACAAATCATATTTTTATGCAAGTTTCACTTTTATCTATTATTAATCTAATCTCTTTGTGTGGAACCAGGTGGGACCTGCTCCTGCTCTAATCAAGGCTGAAGTTCCATGGTCAGTTCGCAGAGGTAATCTGTCTGAGAAGGAACGCGTCTTGAAGACTGTGAAAGGGTAATTTCTTCTGATCCACCATAGCTTGATCACATGCATTCATGATGTGCTTAGAACAAGAAGCATGATTGATTTTTGGTTATGTCTCCCATTGTGAACTGTTTGTTGTATTAAATGGATATATTGTGACAAGAATTATGCCAATTGTGCAGTATACTGAACAAATTGACCCCAGAGAAGTTCGATGTACTCAAGGGTCAACTGATAGACTCTGGGATTACAACCCCAGATATTTTAAAGGTAACCGGCCGATATTGTGTTCTAATGCTGACATCTGTATTTATCTTTCGTCTTGCTAAAGGAATTGGTGGTCTGTACAGGGTGTCATCTCATTGATATTTGATAAGGCTGTACTGGAGCCTACATTTTGCCCCATGTATGCTATGCTTTGCTCTGATCTTAATGAGAAGCTTCCTCCATTCCCATCTGATGAGCCTGGCGGGAAGGAAATCAGTTTTAAGAGAATCCTCCTGAATATTTGCCAGGAGGCATTTGAAGGTGCTGACAACCTTAGGGCAGAAATTAGGCAGATGACTGCCCCTGAGCAAGAGATGGAACGCAGGGATAAAGAGAGAATGGTTAAGTTGCGAACTTTGGGAAACATACGCCTTATTGGGGAACTTTTGAAGCAAAAGATGGTTCCAGAGAAGATTGTCCACCATATAGTTCAGGTCCTCATTCAAATTCAGTCATTTTATCTTAGTTGTTACTAACTACCATGAATTGTTGGCTTAACTGTACTTTTGTTTGTTTCAGGAGCTCTTGGGTGATGGTAAAACCTGCCCAGCTGAGGAGAATGTTGAGGCAATTTGTCAGTTTTTTAAAACTATTGGTAAGCAGCTGGATGAAAGCCCAAAATCTCGGCGAGTTAATGATCTATATTTCAGCAGGCTGAAAGAGCTGGCATCAAATCCCCAACTTGAACCAAGGTTGAGGTTCATGGTCCGTGATGTTCTTGATACGCGGGCTAACAACTGGGTCCCTAGGCGTGAAGAGGTTAGTTTTCTGTTCAATTTGTTCAGAGACTTATGAAGCATAAATGCAATTGAGTGTGGGTATGATCTGAATATGATACATGCTACTAAAGTTAAGTATTCATATTCTCATTCTCTCAACCTGATATAAATTCAATGTTTGGTGAAGACTAAGATGACTAGAAATAGGCTACTGAATGTCTTTATTTTTTAAGGGTATTCTGGTAATGAAAGTTCATATAAATCCTTATCCTACTGGTTAGAGATGTTAGGGATATTTAAATTGATAAGAGGGCAATCAAATATGTTAATATGTCTCATCCAGGGGATTCTTATTAACAGTCTTATTTCATCTCTCTTTGGCAGGTGAAAGCAAAGACCATCAGTGAGATCCATACAGAGGCAGAGAAGAATTTAGGGTTACGTCCAGGTGCAACTGCAATGATGAGAAATGGTCGGGGCCCAAATGCACTTGGGGTTATGGGTCCTGGGGGTCTTCCTATTAGTAGACCTGGTGCTGGGGGCATGATGCCTGGAATGCCTGGGACTAGGAAGATGCTTGGAATGCCCGGTATTGATTCTGACAATTGGGAGATCCCTCGATCCCGTTCAATGCCAAGGGGCGATGGCTCTGGGGCCAACCAGTCTGCTGGTCGTGTCCAAACTCCTTTGATGGGAAAATCACCATCCCTTAATTCAAAATTTCTACCTCAAGGCAGTGGTGGTGTAATACCTGGGAGGAGTGCCTTGTTGCAAGGTTCTACTGGTGCCCCAGCCCGACCTTCAAATTTTGTTTCAGCAATTGAACCGGTTTCTCAAATTCCCAAGGCTGCTGCTCCTAATGTGTCGGTAAATTCTTCTACTGAGAGGCCATCAGTTCCAGTGCCGAAGTCACTACCTGCTGATATTCAAAGAAAAACAGTTTCGCTGCTAGAGGAATATTTCAGCGTCCTGCTGCTTGATGAAGCGCTGCAGTGTGTGGAGGAGCTAAAAGCACCGGCTTATCACCCTCTGGTCGTTAAAGAAGCCATTTCCCTTGCACTGGAAAAGATCCCACCATGTCTGGAATCTGTCATGAAGCTTCTCGAGTTTTTGCTCCAAAAAAGTACATTGACGGCTATAGATATAGGAGCTGGGTGCCTTCTCTATGGCTCAATGTTGGATGATATTGGCATTGATTTGCCAAAAGCACCAAATAACTTTGGGGAACTTCTTGGGAAGTTGATTGTGGCTGGGGGTTCAGACTTCAAGGTTGTTAAGGAAGTTCTGGAGAAGGTAGAAGATGACCAGTTCCGAGCAGTTATTTTTGGTGCTGCTATGAGGAGCGTAAATTCTGCCCCTTCTGGGCAGGGAGTTTTGACAACCCAGGCAGTTGAAATTCAGGCATGTGAGAGTCTGCTTGCTTGATGAAGCTATCCAGGGCATTCTACAGCCAAGGGACAGAACAATCGCGAATTTTTACTTCCCATATTTTTCCGTTCTCTTCCGTTTGAGTTACAATTTGTGATAGTAGACAAGGGAACGACAGTATATTACTCAAGGTTTTTGGAGTTTCTTTGTTAATGGGGGAAAAAAAACACCTTGTATTTCCCTGAGTTCTGAGTTAATTCATGGCGAGGACACTTAAGAACAGGGTCTTTATGTGATCCAATTACATTAGATTTTTAATTTATATGTACGGAGTAATTTATTTATGCTACCTGGTCAAACTGGCCCCCAATTTTCCATTGATAAATTTTCTTTTTCTTTATTTTGTTACTGTTTTCTTCTCTGATCTATTGTCTGACTGCATAGTTCTGAGATATATCAAGTGAGAACAATTTGTTCACTTCACTTATTGTTTGGAGAATTTTTGCATCTTGTTGAAGAGTTTGTCTTTGCCTGTTCTGTGACAAAATTGGTTGCTTTTCTCCTAACAAGATGTTTTCACCAACATCGTTGGTATGAGACATGTTGCATATGCCCTACTTAAGCGTTATTTTAGACTTGATTTTACTTTCAAGTTCATCATAAGTGATCAATTTAATTAAGCATTAGACATTTTTTTAACGCCCTACTTGAGCATTATTTTAGACTTGGATCTTACTTTCAATTTCATCATAAGTGATCAATTTAATTAAGCATTAGACATTTTTTAACTACTCATTTGTCACTGTTTATCACAATTTGTCAATTTTGGCATTAGATATTAATCTCTACTCTTTGCTTCACGTGCAAGACATGTGACATGTGACAAATGGTGCTATTTGTTGAACTGTTAAAAAATGTCCAATGACAAAATAGATCAATTGTGATAAACTCAACAAAGTAGATGGATAACTTGTGATGTAATTGAGAGTAAGGGGGTCAAGTCTAACATGACCGTTGACCCCTAAGTAGAGAGGGTATCTTTATGAGTTTAGCTCTTTTTAATTTAAAGAATCTATGACTATGGTTTTGAAAATTAGAGTCAAAAACCATTTTAATTATATATAATTGCTCTCTGTAATGATATAATTGCATTTTTGTGACAACCTACTCATAATAGTGAGTTGTATATTGGTATCTGTGGGTGCTTCATATGAATCATATCCAATGCTTAGTGGCTACCACTTGTATGAGGAGACATGTCAATTTGCTTTAGTAGATATGTTGATTTAAAAGAATTAATATCATAAGATGATCCAAGGTTTGGTACATGTTTTTGTCCACACCCTTTTGATTTAAAAATTGTTTTAGGATTTGGGTTCAGTGTACAAAGAATTAATCTCTTTGACTATAACTATAAAATAAATAAATAAATAAATAATACTTGGAGTACTCAAAAAGACAAGATTAGATACCCATTCAAAGGAAATTGGGGTACAAAAACGAAAAAATAGTTGTATAAAAACCCAAATTATTAATTTTTCCAATGAGAAGCTAAAAAAACCCTAACTTACCCATTATAAAAAAGAAGATGATAATTAAAATAATGCAAAATTTATGTATTCAATGAAGTTTGTTTCTAAGGTCCATAAGCTTCCACCGAGTCTACATGGATTATAATATTCCATGTTATTCCCTTCATTGAATGAAGATGAAGAACTAATTGTCCAAATATTATCCACAATTTTATTACAGGGAGCTGAAAAATTTACATCGTATAAGGATAAATTTACACATTTTTGCATGTTTGGACGATTTTACCCT
>JAYMTT010001069.1:0-10520 GCA_036898025.1 Hypseocharis bilobata
TCTCTTTTGGCTGCACTAACCAAACGCTAGATTCTTCAAAATCTCATTGACCCATCAGATTTTTATCCGAAAATCTTCGTACCATACGATGCCCCCGTAGTAAAACAAATAAAATAATTATTACTAACTTGGTAGCTACTTGTGAAATAGTTTTACTATAAACAAAAAGACATTTTTATTCAAAACAATTAAGAAAAAGACATTTAAATGGCATTAACTAAAAAGAAAGAAGAGAGAAAAAAAAAAACCAAAAAAGAAAATGAGACATTCATTAAATGACGGAAATGCCTAGAGTCCGTCAGTTGAATCCAATTGCTCTTCGTTTCTTGTCTCTGCGATCTGTGAAGATAACACAGAAGCTAAGGCGTAGGATTTTGAAAATGCCGCCTCGATTAACGTGCACGCGATTGACAGTTCTCGCCATAGCTGCAGTGATCATTCAAATCATCGGTCTCTCACTCTTCGTCTTTGGCTTCTTCCCCGTCAAGCCAGCTCTCTCCGGCATCAGGTAAACATTTCATTTTCCCCGTTTGGTTCCCGAGAAAATATTGAATAAATAGGCAAAGAAAGTTACATAGTTTTTGTTTTTGATTTGACGAAATTCCAAGTTATTTTCTGAATATTTGTTTCTTCGTTGTTGGTAATGTCAGTGGTCCAGAGAGTTTTCGTGCGCCAGGATGCAGTTCAGATGAGAACCAGAGTGAGACAATGCTGCCTCCTGATCAGCTCAGATCACTGTATAAGGTTTCTTTACTTTTTTCTTTTTTTTCTTGATTGGTGGTTGCTTGTTTTCTAGTTTATTGATTTGATAAAACACTAAAAACCTAAATCCATGAAACTAGTTCCATTTCATTAACTATAGATGTTTCTCCTGATCCCATTTCCTGATTTAATGGTTTTTCCATGTCATGAATGGGCACAATAGGATCAACTTACAGAGCGGTGCGATTCAATTTTCATAGGACTAGTACGTGGTTTAGATAACCACTTAAACTGTGAGTTTGGGGATGGGGCATCAAAATCCAGTTCCGAGGCCATAACATTGTGCAAGCTTAGCTATAATTATGTTTGTTAAGGTAGAGTTTAATTGTTTCCAACAAACAAATTGCTCCTTTCTAATTCCAAGTAATTGATTAATAGCACCCTAGAATTTTGTTTATTTTGTGAGATATTTGAAGTAACAGCTTTGGATGGGTGGAATATTGTTGGGATGCTGGCATGCAAATGCTTGAACTAGTGGCTTTACTGAAAATCTTCAGCAGTATGGGTTAGGTTTCACATATTTTAAGTCTGATTATGCCAGTGAGGAGATAGAGAGAGTATAAAGAAGAAGGACGATAAGGGAAAATCATTAGTTATTCTCACTGTTAACTATTTGGACGAATTCAGATTCACAGGTTGGATGATGTTTGTGGCTGGAAAGGAATGGTATCACTGGAAAAAAAATTAAGATTTTGAGAGAGCTTGATAACTAGTGATAGAGAGAGTATAAATGAGGACAGTAAGGGAATATTTATTGTTCTTCTCCCTATCAACTATTGCATGAAGTCTGTTAACTAGCAGGATGATGTTTGAGAATGAAAAGAAGCGGCATCAACTGAGAGCGATGGATAACCATCTCTAAAACTTCTTGAGATTTCAGAATAATATGCTCATGATTGGTGATAATATTGTTGTGCCTAACAGTCCCTTATCTGTGCTATGCAATACGCATCTATAAATTTTTTATTTTTCTTTCTTTCTGTTGTTTAGTTAGAACTACTGAATGCAATTTGATTGAGAAGTTTCTTTGACGTTCATTTAGTTTTTTCTACTGATAGCGAATTGATCTTGCATTTGTAATGTAGGAAATATCGGGGATACCTGCTTCATTTGATCGACTAATTTTAATGGTATGTAAGATTTTCTTGTCTTTCAACCATATCTGTAACTATAACAAAGCACTCTTTTGGTGATCAAGATTTGCTGGTTGCTGTTGATATTATAGAGGATAAGTTTCATTTTGTCATTTATAACCATGTCAGTTTAGGTTATTGATGGTCTTCCAGCAGAATTTGTTCTCGGAAAGGATGATCAGCCTCCAACCGACGCTTTGAAGGAAGCTATGCCATATACTCAATCATTGTTAGCTAATGGAATGGCAATTGGATACCATGCAAAGGCGGCACCTCCAACTGTTACAATGCCTCGTTTGAAGGTAGGGGTCATTACCATAGTCTTGAATATGCATAAAGATAAAAGGTTCCATGGGGTAATCTTTTTGCCTCACTCTATTGGTTTGATGGTTTCTTGATGCAGGCTATGGTTTCTGGGGCAGTTGGAGGATTCTTGGATGTAGCTTTTAATTTTAACACACAAGCTCTACTAGATGATAATCTTCTTGGTTAGTTCATGCAGTTGTTTTAGAACTTGCTGGTGATTACATCTTCAGTTTCTTCTGAGTTTATCTAAGGATACAACTTGTTCGTTTTTCTGTTCCACAGAACAATTTTTTAGGATTGCATGGAAAATGGTGATGCTTGGTGATGAAACATGGCTTAAGTTGTTTCCAAGGTTATTTGAGAGGCATGACGGCGTTAGCAGTTTTTATGTAAGTCTTTCAAGCTAATGAAACGTGGAAAACATCCATTTTCTATTAATTAAACTTTGTAGTTTCATTTTCTTTCTTATGCTTTCTTTCCTTTATATGTTTAGATGTCTTTCCAAGAGTTCATTAGTGTATCTTGTTGATGATGACATTCATTTTCATTATTTTTTCCCCTCTAACCAGTATGGTGAAGGCTTAGTTTTGATTTATGGCAATTGAATTGTATAGTACTAAATTATGACGGAAGTTGTATTTTATATATGTGGGCTTGGCTCTTACACTGTGATCCGCCTCTTCTCCCATTGCAGAATATTTCTGGTTAGCTAATTGTCAGGTGGATGGCTCAACTGCTTTTGTTGTCTAATACGTGATCCTTAGAAAATGTATTAATGTAGGTTTTAGGTGTTGGAGTCAAGGTCTTCTTGCAATTTCTTTGATGCTTCTGCTATGAGGTTATATAAGCTAACTTGGAGCAGCTTGTTAACTTTGTTTGTCCTGCAGGTTAAAGATACTGTGCAAGTAGATCAAAATGTTTCTCGCCATTTGGAAAATGAGCTAAGCACAAATGATTGGAACCTTATGGTTAGCCTTTGTTGCTTTTTCTCGATATATCTAAATGTTATATCTTTTTGTTATAATTTCAGTTGATATAGTCATGGTATTTTCTTTTGCTGAACTAATGCATATGAACTTGAGCATAATTTTCTATCACTCTGTAGAATGCTGAGACTGCTTTTTAGCGCTGTAGGTATATACATTTTTGGTCCATGTTGTCTTAGTAAACCAACCCTGACATTTTTTAAATTTCCTCGTGACCTTGAGGCTTAAAATTATAATGCAATACATGAGACAATTCATTTTACCTTGAAGTCAGGTTGGTCAATTATTGCTTCTTAAGATGGCCAAGAAAGTCAATAAGATTGTTTGTTTCCCCAGTTAATATTAACTGCATGGAGCTACTTTGTCATTATCATGCTTAACTCTGATCCATATTATCCACAAAGTTATTGCAATTGGTGTCCTTTTGGGCTGTTCTGTTGTCTTGTAAAAACCTTTCACCTTCATCAAGGTCTTTAATCAAATGCTGTGGAGACTTCCATTGCTCTAATAAGAGGAGAAGATGTGTTCTTATAGACGCGTCTATGGAATTTGGTTTGCGATTGCATGAAGCTTCATTTAGTGCATTTGCATTACTTCTAGGTTTCATTCTTTATTCTCATTTAATTTGGTCCTTCCGGGTGATGCCAGATTCTCATTGCTTTCCTCAAATTTAAGGACAAAATTTTGTATATGCTTTATGCAAGTTTCTCTCTGTTAAGAGAATTTTAACATATTATTAGTTGCTCTTTCCTTTGTATTTTCTCTATACATAAGTGATAAGCATTTTATTTGAGTTAGCTTGTGTGCGTGTGATTCTTCTGCTAAGTTTTATATATACTGATATATCATTTCAGATTCTTCATTATCTAGGCTTGGATCATGTTGGACATATTGGTGGGCGCAATAGGTGCTGACTTTATCCAATTGCACTAATTTCATTAATACGATTTTTCTGATTTTCTTTGTGGATATTGAGTTGGATGTTTGTGCAACTATTTCAGTGTTTTGATGGTCCCAAAACTTATGGAGATGGATGAAGTGGTGAAGAAGATTCATTTGAATACTATCCTGAAAGAGAATGATCTTCGTACACTGTTGGTTTGTACTACCTCCTTTTACCCTCCTTAGTAATATCATTCCCATGCCAATCAGCACAAACTTCTGCTTTAGCTTTAAGTGACATTTATGTTGATGTTTTCTGTTGAAGAGATGCTATATCCTTTTGGCTCATTGCTCTCATTCATCTTATGCTTATATGGATCATAACTTTGATATAGCTGTTCTAGCAGCTTATTCTGTGGAAATATATTAGACTTCCTAAATCCTAATACATCTTCCTCTGTTATTAATGTTAAATGCAGGTGGTAGTAAGTGATCATGGAATGACTGACAATGGTAATCATGGGGGGTCTTCATATGAAGAAACTGACTCCTTGGCTATTTTTATTGGCTTGAGAAATCATGTTTCTGATTATGCATCAGCCACCCGAAACACAGCTTACCAGGTAAAAGTTACAGTCCTTGTGGTGTTCGCACGTTGATTAATTGAAATTGATGTTTTCCTTTTCTTTTCCCCAAATTGTACCAAGAACACTAGCGTAATTGTTGGCCTGGGATGTGTCTGCTTCAAGTACAAGAATAAGCAAAATTCATTGGTCACTGAAAATTTAGTAAATTTTAATCATAAATGATGTCTGTAGATGAATATATATGGTTCTTGGCATTATGGACTAGAAATGATTTCTATGTTTCAAAATTTGAAATCCAATATACATGTGATTTTCTTTTTCTAAGAACTTTGAGCTTCTACTAGTTTTTTTGTGGCCATAAAGAACTTACATATGCGAACATGTTTGGGGATAGCTCGACACCATTCATAAAGACAACATTTCAGGCCTAAAGCTTGATATAGCTTGGCTTATCCCTGAGCTCACACGAGGCTTAGCCTGAGAAATTTAAGAGCAAACAGGTGGACTTTATGACACTTGATGCCTCAACCCAATTAACATTCAATCTTCAACTTGTAGTCTCTCTATTATTCATTTCAAGACCTTTAAGCTAAGCTTCTCCAATAATTACTTTGCCATTATAATAGAAGTTTCAGCTTTTAGTTGCCATGAACATAGTTTTCTTTCCGAACAACCCTGATCATGGAACCAGCAGAATCTTGATTCAATTCTCCGATAAGAGATCCATCAAAGTTTGGTTTTTAGTTTGAAAACAGGGAAGATTCTCTTGGTTATGATTCTTTTTTTCAACATTCATCATTAATGGAAGTCCCACGTGAATAACTAGAACCATATTTTGATTTAGGAGTTTTCTGGAGATTAGAGAATTTATGGTGATTTTTTATTTCTTTCCTGTACTTTTTTATGGTAATTTTCTTAATGAATAATAGAATTTGGTCTAATGCGATGAGTACTAAACTCGACTTCTGCAATTTTGAAGATTCCAAAAGATAAAATCAAGTTTTTAAGACATTAGCACTCACTTACCTGATACCTCTGACTGTGATCCAGGTTGATATTGCGCCAACATTATCTCTCCTTTTCAGTGTGCCAATTCCCAAGAACAACATTGGTGTTATGATTTCAGAAACCTTTGATTCTTTGACAGGTTAGATCTCATCCGTCTTACCAAACAAAGGAAGGAGGAAGGAAAAAAAAAGAGAGAAGTGCATGAAATTAGTAAAAGTAACAAAAAAAAGTTAATATATGTTTTATGAATTTTGGGTCTCAACCTTGTGCATGAATGATAAAGTTGTAGCTTTGAAATTTCCCTCTAGACTCTTCTACTGTTTTATTTTTATAGAAAATATCCTTAGAGAAACGAAATCTTCCATTATTTTCTTACCATGATGTTCTAGTTCTAGTAACCTTTTGTCCTTTCATAATTGGTTCAAATGCCACATCCTAGTTATGATATACATGCTAAATCATCTGATAGTCTGTTATTAGAATTCCTCTGCAGTTTGAGAGGGATGGATGGAGAGACAAAAAGCTTCTAGAGTGTTGGTGATCGACCTAGGTCTCATCGGAGGAGAAAATTTCATGAAAATAAAAAATGAGTAGCAAGACAAGTATAGATAGAATTATAAATAATTGCTTGAACATGGTGAAAGTTTAAGATGAAAAATAAATTTACAGGTCTACAAGACCTGGTATGGAAAATGTATTATGGGCAATGGACCATTGCTTATTTGTGTTGACATTTGAAATTACTTGGAGAGCTTATTGACTGCAAACTCTTGGAGGGCTTGGCTTAGAGATTTATGTGCTCCACATGATTCTTTGAACATTATTGCAGAAGGTTATTGGTTATTCTGGAAGATACTTGGCTTTCTTTTCTTGCATATTGCTTCATTATTGTTTCCATAAGCAGAATGATAAACTTATTTCTTGAGGAATTCAGTGGCTCATAGAAATGTAGGTTAGTTTTCTCGAATACATATTGGAGTATAAAAATATTCTGCCTCTGTCATGATACATTTACTGCCTTTGCACTTGTATAATATCTGAACTTTTCTGATTTTTAATGCATTTTCCTTGTTCTCGATGAATACAGATAACCAAAAATTGAGGGCACTGGAGTTAAATTCCTGGCAATTACTCAGGTTGCTGCAAGCCCAGTTACCTCGTTTATCATGTGGAAACTTCTTATGCGATGGATTTGGTGATGAAGAACGGTTCAGCACTAGTGAGTGCTATGGTAGTGGGGAGAAGATGTTTTGTTGCTTATATTTGAATGCTGCAGTTTTACATCGTTCCTGGAAGTCTAAGAAAGTATCGGGGTAGGCTTTTAAAATGTGAAAATGTTTATAGTATTCGTGTAACTAGATTCTAAAATTAACATTTTTGATTCCTCATTTATCTTTAAGCAGGTCTAGTGGTAGGGATGGCTACTATAGCACTGCTGCAGCATATTACAAGTTTCTGAAAACTGCTAGTGAATGGTTATCGCACCAAGTTACTGATGTATGTATATTCTTTTTTCAACATATGGAGTTCAATGAAAATTCTTTATCATGAATCAATATTTGGTGCTTATTATTTTCTACAAAGTGCATAGATTAGTTCTATATTTTATTAAACTTATGTTATTTTTCTGTCTATTTATTTATATTTATTTTATTTTGCAGAAACCTATTAACCAACTTGCTTTTGGAGTAGCGGCAATGCTCCTTTCATGTGCTATACTGTTGAGCCTTCTTCTTCATATGTGCAGAGATGTTCACCTTGAAGAGAAACACCATTTTGAGTCTAATAATGGTATTCAGAGGTGGCATCTAGACGAAACTTTTGTTTTGGGTGTTATCTTGATCCTTGTTATTAGTATGGGGTCAAGCTCTATGATTGAGGAAGAGCAATATATATGGCATTTCGTGACATCCACATTGTATCTGTTATTACTCCGTAAAACACTACAGTCCTTGCAAGTGGGAAAAGCACAAAGTTCTCTAAATTTGTACAAGGGCCAAAAGAAAAGAATAGGATTTTTAGTTTGTTCTATCTTTGTGCTTCTTATTGCTGGAAGAATTTTGAGAGGCTGGCATCAAGGTGGTGTGAACTGGACTTATCTTCCTGACATCTCCAAGTGGCTTGAACAGGCTTTGAGTCATCATTTAAAATCAGTTCAGTTAGTCTCGGGAGTGCTAGTGATTGGTTTGAGCTTCTTTGCTTTGTCCATACTAGGATCAAAGGCAAAAATTGTTCTACTGGTGGGGTTTAGTTTTTTGATATCTGGATTGCTGGTTTTGCATCATATCATGAAATATCAGGAAAACATGTTCGCATCATCCAGTTATGGTGCTACCTTAATGGCACAAACAATTTATGCAGTTCTAGGTATTTCCACCACTGGAACTTTTGTAGCATTACCGTGGTTTATACCTCTTCGGAATTTTCAGGCTGTTGACACTCAAAAAGGGTATCCAGTTGTGGAGTTAAGAGATTCTTTATATGTGATTGGGTGGGCATATGTATTTTGTTGGTGTCTTCTGCAGCTGTTGCTCCAGCAGCCAGTTAATTCATTTCCAGTATTATTGCTTCTCATTCAAATCTTGGCCTGCACACTTTATTCTTCTCATAGCGGACCAAATCATAAGCAGTGGATTGAGGTCAGTTATAATGTCATCTTTGTTATTATAAAATATCATTATCCTCTTGTTTATGTTGAAAGCAAGTAAAATTGCTGATGCTGAGAACCTTGTAAATAAATAGAAACCATTATGCTAGACAACTTAGAGTGAAAATGAGGACTACTTTAAACAAACAAGCAGACTTCGGATTAGCAGTCCAAGAATTCAACTGGTATGAATTTGAGTTTGAGTTTTAGTTGTCCAGAAGTTGAAATTTACTATAGAATACAGCACACTCAATATTGTGGAAAACCAAAACCCAGAAACCCCTTTCGTACAAGTCCTATATGATTTTATCATGAAAGTACCAAAGTGCCTCCTAACTAGCTACTAATGGATACTAATGTAAAGGGGGGTCCATTGAATCTTTCGCAAGGACTATCTTATTTTATTATTCTAAGACTAATTGCATTTGAGGTACTAATGCTGGTCGTTTTGTTTATTCTTTTAGGTTGCTGCATTATATTATTTGGGAATGGTGGGCCATTTTGCTCTAGGAAACAGCAACACTCTAGCTACAATCGATGTTGCTGGAGCTTTTATTGTACATTCTCTTCTTCCCTCTCTTAGTTTATCAACTAGTTACTATTTTAACTCATTTGATTGAACGGTTTTACTGTATATGAAGTTTCACAGCTATCTAACTTCACCAATCCCATTTTCCTCATTTGCCAGGGCATCTCAAGTCACTCAACATTACTTTCTGGCATTCTAATGTTCATTATCACCTATGCGTCACCCATGTTAATTCTTCTTAGCATGGTGATGCATATCTCCGTGAAGGACACTAGCAATTATTTAACTACAAAGTATGCAGATTCAGGGCATCTTCTTAAAATGATGCTTGGCTTTCCTTGTTTGGTTCCTCTGGGCGTGAATTCGGTTCTGTTGACTGCATACACCATTGTACTGCTGTTGATGAGGAACCATTTATTTGTTTGGAGCGTCTTCTCGCCAAAGTAAGTTTCATCTAACTCATAGTATGCTGTGTATTTCTTGAGTGCATAAAACACATATGGGGACTAGTATTTATGGGCATGGGGAAAATGGCCGATCTAACTTAATGAAATCAACATCTCAAGTAACCGCGGGATTTGCTTGCTTCAAAGGGTGAAAAAACATCAGTAGTGATACACCTTGAAGATTTTTGTAGTGATCTATTTAAATTTATTCCTTTCCTTCATATGCTCGTTAGATGACTTCCACTGGCTGATCGATGGGGAGAACATTTACTTCCATACCATCTATACTAATGGCTTGCATTCTTCTTTCCAGGTACCTCTACGTCTGCGCCACAACTGTATGTGTTTATGTAGGGGTCTCTATTGTGGCTGCTACTGGGTTCTATACATACGTGGTGCTGGCTTTTCGGAGAAAGGCATAAGGTTCTATTAGTACTAACAAGATATAGATCTTGGCCTGCCAAAACCTCGAGTTTTGAATTTTTTTAATCCCAGGTCATATTGTAATTCTTTCATTCTTTGCATTGTAATAGGGTGTTGTTCATGAGAAGATACTTGTACCAATAGTGACAAAATAGACAGTATCATAGAGATTGTAAGTCTGTTATTCAGAGAACATGTGTTCGTTGAGAACAAATCAAACATTTATATGCAAAATAAAAACAGGATTATGAATTTATGAGTCGAATTTTGTACGGATAAAATTTTGGTAATATCTTTGCGGAAAAACTAATGAGTGGCGAGTGTTTACAAAGCACTTGTTAAGGTGCATTGGTAATCGTGATTTTGTATTTAAAAAAATAGAATTTCAATTAAAATGTATTAATTACATTTTTTTTTACCTAAAATGGAAGTAATAAATTTTATTTGGGTGCCAACTGCCAACTTAGGTTTCTTGTAGTCCAATTCTTACCCTTCACATGAATGCAGGACTGGTTTTGACAAGGTACTGAGGAGTGAGGACAGCACAGCACTGGAGCGTGGACTCTGAGCAGTTGGTGTGGTGCATCTTTTGTATGACCAGCCAAAGCCAATTAGCTCGCTCTCTCTCTCACTCTTATTTATTGATTGAATACCCGTATTGAAATTGCCTAGAAATTAAGAAGAAAATGGCGTATTTTCTGCTCTGTCTCCATAGTCCGTTTCACGTCCGTTGATGTTGAAATAGCACTCATTGATGTTGAGACACATACTCGCTCTGCAATTGCATCACCAAACAACAGATTAGATTATC
>JAYMTT010001070.1:0-10516 GCA_036898025.1 Hypseocharis bilobata
GCGGTCCGATGATTCCCGTGAAGCCATTGCGACGTATAAAAGAATGTTTCTTGCGGGCATTGAGCCCGACAACTACGCCTTCCCTGCGGTTCTGAAGGCCGCCGCGGGCCTTCAGGACTTGATTTTGGGGAAACAGATTCATGCCCATGTTGTCAAATTTGGGTATGGTTGGTCCAACGTTGCTGTGGCTAATTCCCTTGTGAATATGTACGGGAAATGTGGGGATATTGGGGATGTCTACCAAGTGTTTGAGAGAATGACTGAGAGAGACCAAGTTTCTTGGAATTCCATGATTGCTGCATTGTGTCGGTACGAGGAGTGGGAGCTTGCAATAAAAGTGTTTAGATTGATGCAATCCGAGAATATGGAGCCTAGCTCCTTTACTCTGGTGAGTATGGCACTTGCTTGTTCGAATTTGCTTAAGCGTGATGGGGTGAGACTTGGGAAGGAACTTCACGCTTACGGTATGAAAACGGGTGATTTGAGAACTTTTACCAACAATGCGTTGATGGCTATGTATGCTAAACTGGGAAGAGTTAATGACTCCAAAGCTACATTCCAATTGTTTGAAGATCGCGATCTGGTGTCGTGGAACACTATGATAAGCTCGTTCTCTCAGAACGAGCATTTTCACGAAGCGTTGGTGTTCTTGCGCCTTATGGTTCTTGATGGATTCAAACCTGATGGGGTCACACTTGCAAGTGTCCTTCCAGCTTGCTCCGCCTTAGAGTTGTTAGACGTAGGGAAAGAAATTCATGCATATGCTTTCAGAAATGATGGATTGACTAAAAATTTATTCGTTGGCAGCGCTTTAGTTGACATGTATAGCAACTGCAGACAAGTTGAAAGTGCAAGTCGAGTATTTGATGGTTTTTCGAAGCTGGGAATCGCACTTTGGAATGCTATGATTACAGGTTATGCACAAAATGAGCATGATAAGAAGGCTTTGACGCTCTTCATTGAAATGTGTGCAGTGAATGGTATTTCTCCAAATGGCACCACAATGGTTAGTGTTTTGCCAGCTTGTGTGCGCTATGAAGGATTCTCTGATAAAGAAGGAATCCATGGTTATGTAATTAAGAGGGGTTTGCAGAACGACAGGTATGTGCAAAATGCACTCATGGACATGTACTCTCGGATGGGAAAGATTGAAATTTCAAAAATTATATTTGATAGTATGGAGGTTAGAGATTTAGTTTCTTGGAACACAATGATCACTGGTTATGTTATTTGCGGACAACATGATATTGCACTTCTGCTGCTTCATAAGATGCAAAGGGTAGGAGAGAATAAGAAAGATGATAATTGTGAGGATCAAAAGAGAGTTATTCTTAAACCAAATTCAGTCACACTCATGACAATTCTTCCTGGTTGCGCTGCATTGGCTGCACTAGCGAAGGGAAAAGAAATTCATGCTTATGCCATCAGAAATTTGCTGGCAACAGATGTTGCTGTTGGAAGTGCGTTAGTTGATATGTATGCAAAATGTGGCTGTTTGGACTTATCTAGACGAGTGTTTGATCAAATGCCCATCAGAAATGTCATTACCTGGAATGTTATTATCATGGCTTATGGGATGCATGGGAAAGGGGAGGATGCTGTAGAATTATTCAAAAATATGGTGGCAAAAGGAGAAGTAAGGCCCAATGAAGTTACATTTATTGCAGTTTTTGCAGCTTGCAGTCACTCGGGAATGGTAAGTGAAGGCCTAAACTTATTTCACAGAATGAAGGATGACCAGGGAGTTGAACCAGCACCAGATCACTATGCTTGTGTAGTTGACTTGCTTGGTCGAGCAGGAAAAGTGGAGGAAGCATATCAACTAGTCAATAGTATGCCTACTGAGTTTGACAAAGCGGATGCCTGGAGTAGTTTGCTTGGTGCTTGTCGGATCCATCAGAATGTAGAAATTGGAGAAATTGCAGCAACAAATCTTCTTCAGTTGGAGCCGAATATGGCTAACCACCATGTTCTACTCGCTAATATTTACGCATCTGCCGGATTATGGGACAAGGCAATGGATATTAGGAAGAAGATGAGAGAAATGGGTGTAAAGAAGGAACCCGGATGTAGTTGGATTGAGTTTGGTGATGAGGTTCATCAGTTTACAGCTGGTGACGTATCACACCCACAAAGCGAGCAGCTGCACGGCTTCCTTGAGAACCTTTCAGAGAAGATGAGGAAAGAGGGGTATGTGCCTGATACTTCTTGTGTTCTTCACAATGTAGACGAGGAGGAAAAAGAGACTATACTATGTGGACACAGTGAGAAACTGGCAATAGCTTTTGGTATCCTCAACACCCCTCCTGGAACTACGATTAGAGTTTCCAAGAACCTTAGAGTGTGTAATGATTGTCATGTTGCTACTAAGTTTATTTCAAAGATTGTGGACAGGGAAATCATCGTACGAGATGTAAGGAGGTTCCATCATTTCCGGGAGGGAACTTGTTCATGTGGTGATTATTGGTGAGGATGTGCCCGGAATATGGCTTTTCCTGGAAAGAGTAACAAGTAACATCCTTTGTTGTTCTGATGAAATCCAAATTCCATGTGAAAACATTATTAATTTCTCAAATTCTTGATGAAGCAAGATGCAAGTAAAAGTTATACTCAGAAACCACAGTTCATTTTTCCTGTTCTCCATCTTCTTACTTTTATTCATAGTCAGATCTCCTATCTTCCACACTCGTTAAGAGTTTGTGACCGTCCCTTCCATCCAAGTGTTTTTCCATTAATCTTCCATTAGATTGGTCAACAAAAGGAGTGACTATTATTCACAAGATGCATCTGAACTAAGAATTTAGATTTCATACAATGATTTGGTAAACTTAGATGCATATCCACATAATTTTATCAAAACTTGTGCATTCATTTCACAGGTATAGCTGTTAACTAAGAGCTGGGCCCAAGAAATGGGAAAAAATGCCATACAACCAAATCAGAATTGTCAAATTAAAAGTTCTTCGAGGAAGAACAGCTGCTAGTAGCCTTGTGATTCAAAACATTACTTAAGGTCTGATTTCTAGAACATTCGAAGTGAAGTCACTACTTGCGGCCCTTAGTAGAAGCACGTTTTCCTTGGCCCTTCTTTGGTGGTCCCTTTCCACGACGCTTCAACATTTCAAGCCTGGATAAGCGCCTGGCAAAGTATAATATAATTACATATCAGATGAATGAGTATGAAATTAACATAACAATTGAAAGCTACTAAAATAAAATTCGGTGCAACTTATTGAACCTTTACAAACATATTGTGGTCAATATCAAAGAAGCACAGAGCATTCTTAAAGAAATGCAGGACTAGGAGAAACTGACAAATTTAAAAACAAATGTAGAGACTGGCAAGATTTACACAAGATAAACTAAAGATGTAATTTATACTTTTGTAATACTTTAAAAGAAACTGCCTTAAACATTTTAGGGTGAATAGATTGAAACATTATGATAAATGTGAAGTTCAATACAAGAGGGGTAGTTGAAAGGTTTCATAACATATCCAGTTCGTCATCTTGCAGTTTACAGAAGCTTTTGTCTCAAGGCAGACCTGTCTCTCCTAATCAGGAAAAGGTTTAGATAAACGCATATAGTAGCTTGCATGTGTCCCAAACCACAACCAAAATGCATAATTTTCGGTAAAGAAGTTGAAACTTCAATGATAATTTTTAATCATTTTGACAAAGTTTACATCAATTTTTTTTATTTATGTCAGTGTGAAGATAATTGAGAGATTGTTATATACCAAGGTTGCCACGATGTATGCTTCAAGTTAGTAAGGGCAGTGGTCTCAACTCAAGTGAAAGCCTCAAGAAGGCACAATTTTAACTGCCTAACCGAGCATATCCACAACCTAATGGAGCATATCCACGAAGTATGGAGGAACTAATGCTCAAACTAATGTTCAATGGAAAATCATTCAGCTGCTAGCCTGCTACTATATTAATGAAAAAACCACTTTATCCAATATGAAACATTCCCCTGATATTTTAGATCTTATAGCTGAATACTCTTAATCCAGACAACACAATAACTCAGTTGCTCACAGTACATAGTATAAATAAAGTAGCGCTCGAAAGAAAGCCCAAAGGAAAAACATTTAGCAGCTGTTATATTAACAAAATTAAGGCTATATCCAGTATGAAATATTATCTTGACCTATTAGATCTTATAGTTGAATCAGACAACATTCCGACTCAATTGCTCAAAGTACATGTCTTTTTTTTAATTGAATGAAAATATCTTTAGATTTTCCACACAAGGGAAGTTCTATAGTGAGTTAGACAAGATATCACTGCATAGATAATAAGCACAAACTTGGTTTGCAAGAAAGGAGAAGGTAAAACCAACAACTTGCATTGACATAAGTGTGCATGTGGGGTGTGTGTGTGTGTGTGTGTGTGTGTGTTGTGCGTGCGTGAAGTTGAGAGAGAGAGATTACTCTTGTTCTTTCTCAAACATGACACCAGAATCGTCATGTTTGACATCATGGGGGTACCACTGAGCAACTTTGTGACCAAAAAGCTTCTTGCGTAAGATCTTGTGAGGAGATCTCAACCCAGTTGGGTTAAGTACATGTCCAAATATCCCCGCCCTTGCCTCAGTGACTCCTTTGGTGACTGCTGCAGCCAACATGCTCTTTAGGATACCAGTGCCCATCCTCAGTTTTGCTCTTCAATTCATAGAAGGGAAGATTTCATTAGTTTTCTCATTAAGAAAAGCAAATTTGAAAAAGAAAAAAGGTAAGAAACTTGAGGGTAAAAATAAATCAATAAATATGTGACAAAAAAACATTCGAGCAAATCTTCGTGTGTTCTTTCATTATTTCATTTACAAAATTAAAGAATTGGAGATTATTTAAAGATGGAGAAGTAGGAACAACAAGAGGTAAAAGTAGATCCTATTATAAAATGCTACTGAAGACCCATTTAAAAGAAAACAAAAAAATCAATTAATTAATAAATAAAAATCAGAAGTGTTCAGAATTGGGTTCTCTGAAATCTAATTCTGTATAACTGAAGACCGTTGGTTCTAAATTTAAACTCGTTCAAACATTTGGGATCTTCCAATTTTAATGTCCAACCCTCTTGACAGTATATTAGGTGCAAGATTAAGCTTTCAAGTGATCAAAAAATGGCAAGATTCAATACTCTTCTAGTAGTACTAGCCGTCTAATCCATCTCCCACCACACAATTGGCTTTAATCCTTACAATAATAAATATCTTACTGGACTACATGATTAGCATCACTACAGAAATCACTTCCAAAATGTATGTCTGTGACCGTTCGAGAAATGGATAGAGCTAAGCAATTAAGCGAGAGTCACAGAATTATCTTAATAAAATGATACATGCCCAGCCCACCTTAGCTTTTATACAGCGGAACGCTCAATAGCTAGCCCCAAAACTATACTCTGACATTTCATCAAACACTTGGTGGGCGCTGCAATATATAAGAGGCGAAAATCTAACTCACCCATTTCACAGAGAAAGAAGTAATAAGCATACCTGATTCGCTGAATACTTTAAGCTTAGCTTCTGAAGATGATGATGAAGAAGAAGCTTAGCACCTGAGTTTGTACTGGGTTTCTTGCTCCTCCTCCTCCGACGACGACGACGTTGTGTTGCTTCACTCTAGGGGCGCTCCATGGCTTGTCCTCCCAGGTTTGTATTGTATTAACCAAATATATATGTTGATGGGCTTTGGAAGTAATTTCAGGATGGGCTGGACTTGGAGTCAGTTGGGCCAGATAGATTTGCAATTGTTGTTTGGTAAAATTGTAAAAACGTAATCCTTCAAATTTTTCAGAAAAAAAAAACCCCCTTTTTCCACTGCTCCACACACCCACAAAAATCAAAACACCTGAACCACACAGATCAACCCAACTGGACACTCATCACACCCAATCATGTGCCAATGATGGTGATTGGTGAGGTGACCCAAGATTTTTTTGCTTATTGTGTACTCGAGTGTAGCTGAACAGTGAGTCAGTAGCACAGAGCCACGTGTCCAAAAGCCTTGTCAGGAGTTGGCTTGGCTTCTTAATATAGCACCTTCACTTTGCCAAAAACCAAAAAACCAAAAAAAATTGCCTCTCTTCACTGAATTTTCCAATCTATAAATTCAGTTTCAGTACAAAAGAATAAGAAAATAAGAGGCATAGTAGTATTTTTCAGGTCTTCTTTGTTTATTCTTCTTCTAATCAATCACAATCGTTTTTTAGCTGCTGCTTAAACAAAAAATTAAAAACCCCAATTTCTCCAATACCCATAATAAAAATATAAAAAAGAAAAAAGGAAAAAAAAAATAGTGAGACATGTCTGAGAATCTTGACTTCTCTCCTGCCTCTTTTCTCTCCCTCCTCTCCCCTCTCTGGTTTTCCTAAAGGTAATGCCTTTTTTCTATCCATATCACTACTGTTGTTATCTGAATTTTGCATTGATTTGATTCAATTCTATGGAGTTTCATTGAAAGCCCTAATTTTTATTTGATGGGTGTGCTTTTTTTTATTCGTTTTTTTGGTAAAAATTCGATCTTTTTTTTATGGTTGTGCGGTGTTTTTGTGAAATTTTCGTTTTTGAGTGTGTCATTGGGATTATCCGATCGCATACTCTGGTTTCTGGATCGGTTTGTGCCGTGGAGTGATTGGTTTCTGCCGGGCATTCTGAATTTTGTTGTTTCTGTTAGTGCCCTTTGTTGCATGTCTGGATTCATCGCATTTTGTTCGTTGTTTTCATGCATTTGAATCGGTGAACTGGAAATTTCATTTTGTGTGTGACTGTGTGTGTTATGGTGGCTTTGGCGGTATCTGATATATGACTGTGTGTGACTGTGTGTGTTATGCAACTGTTAAACATTGATTATTATTAATAAATTTTAAGGCGCACAATTATTAAGCTTTCGTTACGCAGGACCTACGCAGGCCAATGCCATTTGTTGTTGTGGTAACTCGGCGGCCCTTATTTTTGCTTTGTTTATATCCTTACATATTTCTGAACTGGTATCCTTGAAATTGAGTGGGAGAGTGCAATTGTATGCCTTGAGAACAGAATTATCATAAATGAAGTAAGTGAGACTGTGTGATTGTTAGATTTTAGATGTTTATGGCAGCTCATTTATGTCTTAGTAGTCGAGTAGAATTTTGGGAGCGTTGGGAGATATTCTCAATGAGATGTTTCGTTGTTAGATAATTTTGGACATCGAGTTAAATGAATACACTATTTGATTACCGTATATAAATACTGTTTTCATTTTTAGTGATAGGTTTTTTTATGAGGGCATGGATAAATACTTATAAAATTAGTTTGTTAATAGAAAAGGCACGTATTCTTTGCATTTATAATTTTTTTCTTTGCTGAGAAGGTGGAGATTAAAGAAAAGTAAGGTTTTGGATTTTTATAACTAATGGTGGTTCGGATGAAGTTTTAAGATTGTGTCAATTGTTTTCTTTTGGTTTACATTGCGACAAAATAGCAGATTGTGTGCCTTTTGTCGCATGTTGATAGACGTCAATTGTTGACCCTGCTGTATATGTTAACAGTTTCGCCATGCATATGCATTTGGTTTTATTAGTACTGCGGGCTTTTGTCGTATCTGCAATTATTTTTCTGCTGCCAAGCAGAAAGATAATATGGAAATATATTGTAAGTTATGACAACTGTCAGCGGCTTTAATGAAGTCATAGAAATCCAACATTCCCTTTTTTTTTAATCGGGTGACAGCGGGGGCTGATGGAATTACATTGTTTCATGGCAGAATAGGATTGTCCGTTGACACTTTATTTGTGTCAGTACTTTCTCATTTGAAATGACACAAAAAATGTAACGGGTTTCTACCTGGTTTTTTGAAAAGTTAATTAAGATCATGTTCCTGTGTCTAATAATCGTCTGCCTTCTGCTTTGCTTTTCTATGGACTCAAGTACTTGAAGGCATTAAACTGTTCAGATCCGCCTTTCTACCAGGTTTTTTAAGAAATTAATTAAGATCATGTTGCTGCGTCTAATAATTATCTGCTTCTGCTTTGCTTTTCTGGAGACTAAATTACCTGAAGGCATTAAACTGTTCATTGGACTTTTCTTAAAGTTATGTTTATGGTACAATGCTATTCTTGAGTTTTTTATTTTTAAAAATATTCTTCTGCAATTTTATTCATTGTACACTTTCTAATCTCTTATTTATTTATATCTGTGCATTCATGTCCTCTACCCCTGTCCAAAATTAACATTTTTAGTATACAATCATTGTTTTCAAGAATCAGTTCCCTTTCTTATGGATTACAGCAATTTTGAGACTTTGACATTGGATATATGTCTTCCAACTTAAAATTGAGAAAAACGGTAGATGTGAAGATGCCATTTACTTTAGGATATTTGAATGTTGGTTTCTAAATGTAATGTTAATGAGCAAAGCTTATGATGTTATGTCTGGCATCAAGATTGCTAAATCCAACTGAACATTGTGGATTCTTGTCAGAAAACTAAACAGTATGGTACATGGTTTGACTTTTTTTCCTTATAATTATGTGCAATTATTGTTTATGTTTATGTGCATATGTTTTCATTGACATTTATGTTTATGTTGCATATGCTTTCATTGACATTTATGTGGAAGTTTAGTTTGTGTTTATGTGCATATATCAAATTTAGAATATAAATAAAATTGACATTTATGTGCAATATTGTCATTGGATCTTTTATGTTATTTAATTTCCTTTTTCCCCATACAAGCAACTAACTGAGCCTTTTCAAAAATATCAGCTTAGAATGTATTGACGTCTGCTTTATTTCAATTTATTAATTAACCTCTTGATCAGTTGTATTTTTCCTGTTAAGTAGATACAAATGCAACTTGATTGTGCCAAATGCCAATCACTTCATCCTTGCTTTGCATTTTATCTTGAGTTGGCTGCGTTTTATTAGTTTGTCTTTCAAATGGTGTTACGTGCATCCTCGTGGCTGATTTGCATGCACTATCTTATCGCGATGTATGATAAAATACCACTGTTATCTGTTGGTTCCAGTGGCCTTAAAAATGCATTTTGAAGATGTAATTATGGTACATTGTTTGTAAGTTTAGGCAATAATGAAATACTTATTCTAAGCCTAAGACAGAGAAGGATTTTTTATGCCTCTATATTACTGTTTCCGGTTGCAATTTAGGTTTGGGGCCAGTGCAGAGAGTAAAAGGTTAATTATTGGTGTCAATCAATAACTTTTATGTGGGTTTCTCCTTTTTCTGTTTTCCACAGGTATGGAGTGTTTTGGCGCCTGGAAAAGATCATGGTGCAGTGCCTAGACGGAATAAAGCATTTTTGTGCTGCTGTGGTAAATTGCTGTGATGCCGATTTATATAAGCAACCAAGGGGTCTGGAGGATCCAGAAATCCTTGCAAGGGAGACTGTTTGTATGTTTCTAACTCTCATGTGTTAGATGTGAGCAATCACTAAGTAAACTAGTAGAGAGCCAGTCTCATATTTGCATCTTTATTTTGTTTTGTTGGTGTATTTAATTGTTTTCATTAACTTTCTTAAAACTTTAATTTTGATATGTTTCTTGTTCTGCTTTCTTCTCAATATTATTTTTTAAATTACTCATGTATGTTTATTTGTAGATGGTATGTGTCATAAACATTATGTGGATTTGAAGTTTAGGGATTGCTTTGGTATTTTAGTTTAGCTGCTGAAAGGTATTTTTTTTTTTTTAGTGCTGAAGGAAGGTTCCCAAATGTCTGTTGTCCTTAGGTCACATGCAATCTTTCTGTGGCATCTCTGTGTGTATTATTGGTGCTTAACGTTATCACTAAAAGATAAAAGGCGATAATACGACATTAGCTGTGAAAAAAAGAAGCTTAGAAAATAGACAAGGGTAACCATTTGGTACTTGCTAAATCTAAGTCATAGTGTAATAGATAGTAACATAATCATTATTTCATAACTAAGTTCAAGTTTCTTGACAAAAATGTATAACAATTTCATTATTTTGCCTTTTCCATTTGGTAAATAGGAGTGAATTCTGTCTAAGTGTTGGATACGAGCGTCATGTCCTCAAGTTTGGAACATACCAAATTTTAATTAACCGTTTTATAAATCATACGAATTAAACTGTTGTCATCATAGTGGACTATTATCTTCAGTCATTTTTATAATTATGTTACCATCTATGACTCTTTTACAGGCAAAGAGGCGCTAAGAAAGATATAAAATACACATGTTTTGTTGTTTCCGCATTAATGGATCATAGATTGAATCAAAATGGATTCAGATCCAAGCTTGTTGTAAGCAAATTTTAAATTGCATATATCCAGAATGAACCTTTGCCCCCATCTAATTGTCTTTCTGAGTGATTAATCTGTGATTATAAGCCACACCTTAATGTTTTTCCTCTGTAAAAAAAAAAAAAAAGAAATAAAGAAAAAACCTTCAATAACGCTGACTAAGATGCTTAATTTTTTCTATAATTCAAATGCAGTTAGTGTAAGTGAAATAGAAGCGTTGTACGAACTGTTTAAGAAGATCAGCAGTGC
>JAYMTT010001071.1:0-10515 GCA_036898025.1 Hypseocharis bilobata
GAAAGAAGTAAACTCAATAACTAGACAGAACTTATGGGATGACAAAATGTAGGAAACCATATTTTCTGAGTTAATACTTGACAATACGTGCAAAAACAATATTTTGTTAACCAGTACTGCTCTTCTGATGAAATGTACTCAATTTGACATATATGTTGGAAACCATTTTTTGTTATCTAAATACTTTTTATCGTCATATAATTTACTTAAGTGGTGGTAAGGATCGAGAAGATGTAGTAAAACTTTTCTTTGTTATTTGATATTGTTATTCTTATATTAATTGGTGTCATTGTCATAATTATTGAATAAATGTGTAAAACCACATTTGTTATTTTGTAGTGCAATTGTTTTATACCTTTTTGAGATAGTCATAAATAATGAGAACATATGATAATACTATATTACGTTGTTACGGTGTAAATGATTTGATAAAGTAGCAATTAAGTTAATATCATACATTATATTCTTTTACTTGTTTGTTATTTTAGTTATGTGCATTTTTTGTTACGGTAACATCAATAAATTGACTTGTATGTATAATTTATTTTAATTTCTATAATTATAGCATCACAAGTATTGAAGAATTGGGTATGGATTTCGAAAGGAAAAATGGAAAAGGTATCAATTTTGCAAGTGGAATTGATGAGGAAGAGAAGAAGCATGTTGGAGTTGAAGATGGAGTTTGCACATTCTCAGAAGAGATGACTCAATTTGGGATGGAAGACTTTGTTAACAGAGAATTTGACTCACTGGAAGAAGCAGAGTTTTTTTACAAGACCTATAGTACATGGAAGGGTTTTGGTTATCGAAAAAGTAGCACAAGATACTCTAAAGATGAGGTGCTTGTTTCTAGATTGTTCGTGTGCTCAAACCAAGGGTACCGAAAAGAGGGACATAATGATCATCGGAAGAGGGAACCATCAGGCATCAGTAGAACTGGTTGCGAGGCTTATATGAGAGTGATATTGAACAGAAAATCTTGTAAGTGGGTAGTAAAAGCTTTCCAGAAGGAACACAATCATGAGTTAGTGAGTCAATCCCTTATTCATTTGGTCCGGTCGAACAGAGAAGTGAAAGAATCAGATATGGCAACGGCAATATCATTGAGAGCAGCTGGTGTACGCACAGGCCAAGTATATAATTTTATGAAACAACAGGCGGGTAGATATGAAAATGTTGGATTCACAGACAAGGACTTGTATAATGCTATTGATGAGAGGCGCAGAAGTGAAATTTGTAATGGTGATGCTGAAGCAACATTGGTATACTTGAAGGTGAAATCAGACATGGATCCTGGGTTCTACTTCAAATACACCACAGATGAAGACAATAGACTACAAAATGTATTTTGGAGCGACTCGTACTCCCGATCAGATTATGCTTGTTTTGGCGACGTATTGGCTTTTGACACAACATACAAGAAGAATTCTTATGATATGCCATTGTTGGTACTTGTTGGTGTAAACCACCATCGTCAGTCAATAGTGTTTGGATTTGCACTTTTGGCCAATGAGACTGCTGATACATTTATTTGGGCATTGGAAACTTTTGTTAATGCGATGGGAGGGAAAAGGCCAATATCTGTTATCACAGATGGAGACGGGGCAATGCGTCTGGCTATTGGAAGGGTTTTTCCAAACGCACGACATCGGTTATGCAGTTGGCACATTATGCGTAATGCTGAATGTAATCTACATAATGCAGAACGTGTATCGGCCTTTGGCACATGTATGCGATCCTTTTGGAGTACTGATCGATTTGAGGAGCTTTGGCATAAGATGGTGAAACATTTTGGAATTGAAGATAATCCTTGGATCATTCAGAAGTATGAAACGAAGCATGTTTGGGCGCAATCATACCTGACTGGTCATTTCTTCGGGTCATTCAAGACTACATCTCGGTGTGAAGGTATTAATGCGCACCTTGCAAAATTTATCACTCAGAAGTTTACTCTTCTTGAATTTATGAGGGCGACGGATGAAGCACTAAAAGCCATTCGTAGTCGGGAGTTAGAGCATGAGTACAGAACGAGGCATACTAGGCCGCATTTGTCTCATCATATGAAACTGATTGAGAAACACGCCTCTGTTGTTTATACAAGAAGGACATTCACATGTTTTCAGGAGCAACTTCAAAAAGAGGCTTGCTATACGGTGAAGAGTCGCAGAAGGATAGATGATTGCACGACTTGTTATGTATTGTGTAGGTATCAACGACCTAATGACATGATTGAAGTCGTTTATAATGAAGTGAAAGGGACTATAAATTGCTCATGCAGGAGATTCGAATCGGATGGACTACCTTGTGGGCATGTGATCACTGTTATGAAATGTGAACACTTGACAAGCATCCCTACGTCACTCATCCTACACAGATGGACGGTCAAAGCGAAAGACGATGTTCCTGCAACAATTGAGGATAATGTGGATGATGAATTGGTGGCACAACTTCGTTTTGCTTCGCTTAATTCGCGTTGCATGAGATTGTCTCATATTGCGAAGAAAAATGCTGAAAGTTATAAGGAGTCAATCAATGGTCTAGACAATCTTATAGCTTGTGCAGAAGAAAAGTGTAAGATACATTCAAATGCAGGGAATACATCACATGCTAACAACGTTGTGGATCCTCCTAAGAGAAAAAGTAAGGGCAAAATGTCTGGGAAAAAAATGGCACCCGGAGATAAAGAGCACCCTCAAATTAAATCCTCACGTAAATGTGGAAACTGTAGGCAACATGGTCACACTGTGAGAAACTGTCCAAAACTTAATCTTGGTCTTTCAAGCGAGGTTGGTGGATATAATTCTGGAAGTGACAATGAGATGACTAAATCTGATGATGATCCATGGTGGGATCATTCAAGTCCAGCCAACTTTGCGACCGACACTACTGTAAGTTGTTATTATAATATCTCAATTAAATGTAGTATAGTTTATATTCATAAGTTGGATTTTTAATTTTCATTTAAATGTTTGTAGGTTTTCTCTGAAGATCCATCACAACAATGGTGGCACAACTCAGATGTGCATTCCTTGTCTATGCCAGAAGCTATGTTATATAGAGATCAAACATTGAATGAAGTCAGTTTAGACTCACAGTCACAGGTAATGCAGAAAAAAATAAAAGATCTCATGAGTATTCCTATTTATTTATGTCAATATATAATCATTTAATATTTGTCATTTCACAGGAACAGTCATTTTGTTTCTTCAATGAAGGCAATCATTCAAGTCAAATGGATGGATCATTTTATTAATTACGAATAAATGTGGGTTATATTAGTCAGTTAGTAAAAAACTCGGTATGCCATTTGAGACATTCAATTTGCTTAATTCAGTGTTTTATTCGTTTTTAATTTTATGAGGAGGTATATATTTAAATATGCTTTAATTTAATTAAGTTTATATGAATTTGGAATGATGCATGTATTTTTTGTGTATTTTAATTGTTTCTAATTATATTGGGGAAAAAAAATTATGCACAAAATTTTATTTTGGGTCTCCAAAGACATTTGGAGGGAAAAATCCCGCCTCCACCAAAACTACGTCGTTTTGGTGTGGGTGAAACCCTATCTGAAATTTAATTTCCACTTTCCCTTTCTCAAACCTAACCCACACCCAGCCGGTGCTTCTGGAATCTCCTCTCCCCTCTCTCCTCTCTCCGCGCGACCTCCGCCAGGCTGCCCTGCAACCTCCGCCATTCTGCCGACAGCGAGCTCGCGACCTCCGCCACTCTGCACTGCAACCTCCACCACTCTCCTCACCCACCCACCTCGGCTGTCTTCTCTCCTGGCGACCTCGGCCACTCCGCCGACTGCGACCTCGGCCACTCCTTCCTTTCTCTACGCATTTTTGGCGCCAGCGACGGACGAGAGACCTCAGCCAAGCGCTGCGACCAGGTATTAACTTCGGTCGCTATTTAATTTCTCATTTTTCTATCTACAACAGATTGTTTTGAATTTGGACTGAACATTTTACATTTTCATGTTATTGGCTTTATTATGAATTGCTGCCTACACCCCAGCTGCTAATACACTGACATTTTGAGGAACTTGTATTATCAAAAAATAATTTTTTTTAACTTCTACTGTGTAAAAGAATCAGCTGACTTTGGTTTTCTAAGTTTGAGATTTATAATTTAATTGATTTATTCTTAGGTCTTGGTTAAACTTTTTGCTGTTTTGGCTTATTTTATTAATTGCAGAACTGACAAAAATGTGTGGTTAATAATTATCATTGAGGTAATTCTCTGTGGCAGTTATAATCATTTACGATGATAGGATGTCTTTTTCTGTATACTTGTGTTTTGGGTCTGTAGTCTATCAATGACTGTGCTTCCTTAGTACAAATCCGACCTTTGCTTGTTAGTGTATACTATTACTATTCATTTTGCGTTTTTCATGATAAAGAAAAAAAAATGAAGCTGCCTTTGGTTTTCTAGGATTGTTTTCTTAGGTTAGACAGATTAGTTTGCTAAGACAATTTAAAATATCTTCAACATTGTTTCTTTAACTACTGAATATCGTTAGCTTTTTACCCGATGCAGTAGTCTGGAATTGGATGTAGTCTTTACACATGAATGTTGCCCAAACCACATATTTATTGTTCTCGTCAACTGATTGCTGGCTTTTTCATGATTTCACCATCTTAATTTAATAATTTAGTCAAGATTTGATGTTATGCTATATAGTTCATGTGGAGAAACTGTGTTCAAGTATTCTTTTTGTTTTTTTCTTCTTCTTTAAGCCCGATTAAATAAATGTAGCATTTAGAGAGCGAGGCTAGATAAGAGTAGGTGCTTAGGAGCTCACTGCATGTTCCCGGTTGGGGGTCCAATATGTTGTTTGTTGTCAAATCAATAAGATGAAGGTCATAATTTGGTTACTGTTGGTTGATAAATTACAGTCACAAATTTTCTCTTTACTTTTCTTTTGGTTGCTAGCAAAGAAGTGGTTCCATCTTTGACAGCAAGCAGTCTGGAGGTCCAATGAGATCCTTTAGTGTTTAGCTTTACAATTTGTGAAACTACACAACAAGGCATCTGATGTTTCCGTGCATTATTTTAGCTCAAATCGGATGCTGAGAAGGATAATTCTATTAGCTGAACTGAACCTAGTGCCTCAATATATGTTTTTCCTGTGACTGGTAGCATATTCATTATATTTATGATTAAATTCTGTAAATATTTATAGCATGAGGACCCTATTAAATGCCACCACCTACATCTAAAACACTTTAGCTATCACACTCATTACATTGTTTAGTTTAGTTTATAAAAAGTTTCAAGAAATAAAACTTTTAAAATTATTATTGTTGTTTTACTTTTTTCCTTTTTTTTAATTGTGTGTTCCCAGCAAGAAATTTGAGATACAATTTAGGGTTTTAAGGGAATAGGGATGATTTCTAATAAAACCTCTTTTTTCTTTCCTTAGGTATTGAATTAATTATGTTTGATTTTACAATGGTACAAGGTTTTAAAGGAGAGGGTTTAACTCTTGTCAGGGAAAGACAAGGCCTTTTTCGTCTCCAGTGGGTCTGAAAGATGTAAGCATGCCCATTGATGAGCAAAGTGCAGTCAAGAAAGGAGGAGAAGCAGAGATGAATTCTGTTGTTGATAAAATGGTTTTTGAACAGTTTAAGCATACTGGTGTGGAGAGGGAAGATTGTGTAGAGCTAGATTTATCTAGTGTTTGTGAAGGGGGAAGTTCTAATGTGAGCAATGTGCAAGATTCAAGAAAAAGAAAGAACCCATTTGAAGGTGTGTCATTTATCTTAATTAGTTAGTGTAACCTAGCTTTTGCACTATTTTGACTCCTTTCTACTGCTGATTGTTGAATTTCTTTTATTCCATTTGGTAGAAGGAAAATTAGGAAAATAAACTTTGTCTTCATCTTGTGAAATGAAAATTTCTTCTCAAATAAGTAAACAAGTTTACTGGGCTCAGGTAAGTGGATTATCTTGCTTCTAAGTCAAGGTTCAATAATCGATGCATCTCATCTGCCATTAATAGGAATATAGGAGCATTAGTACTTTTTACAGTATATGCACCAATGTGATTAATAGCATTCAGCCATTTGGCTCATTTGCCTCAAAAAATAGTTGTTGAATCACTGAGCTTTACAAGAATAGACTTTGATTAATCACCCAGAAACTTTGATGTGGGTTCTCAAGAAAAACAAAACTTTACACACTGAGAGCAATAGTGTTTGACTGGAAGTGAAGTTCATCTTTTGCTCCCCAAGTTTCTTAATTCTTTCATTTTCCCCGTAGTAATTTTCAAGATACATGTACTATATTTTTGGTTTAGAGAAATTTCTTTGTTGTTTGTTTTCACAACAGAACTTTTAGAAACCAGCTGTTTTTCCCATTTACCAGTTTTCTGAAAATATGTTTCGTCTGTGAAAGATGAAAACTATACTTAGGAATCGAAACTCGAAAATCTGTTTGCTCGCTTTATCTTCAAAACCATTGCAAAAAGAATGATAGAAATGTTATCTTTTCAACCAAAAATGTCCTTATACTTTCGTTCTATAGGTTGCGGATAAGAGGGACTTGGAACTTTTGGGTTTTGCTAAGTTCTTTATAAAAATGCTACCTGATTAAATAAATCTGAAGAAAGATAGAAAGTAGATTACATGCTTATAGGAGGCCTTTCACCAGCTTAGGTATTTGGGTTGGGGTTAAGACGTTGTCATCTGAAATATTTTATGTTCAAGTTTTAAAAGTTTGTCGGGTGGAGCGTGGGCCTGATTAGTGTAGAGGGTAAACATATTTCTTACTTAGCTCAAGTGAATATGGGGCAGATGAAAGAAGTGTGGATTCTGTAAAAGAACATAAATTCTGGAAAGTCAACCTAAGGATGTGTCAGGAATGTCCAATTTTTGTATCATTTATAATGTTGATATTGTTTGTCACTTAATATCTGATTGCAGATTTGAAACTGATGAATGATAAAGCCAGTTGATATCTCTTAATTGCTGCCAGCATTCACAGAGTTCTCTTTTTATTCTTTCAAGCTTATACTTTTGGTTGCTAAATATGACTTCTGCTTTATGTGAATTTCTAGGTTGGGATGAGAAGCATACTACGCGAAAGCACTTGGTGGTTCTGGGAGGGGATCCAAAACCCAAGCACAACAGACGGGGAGGGACTTCCATCAGAAACAAGAAATCAATGCCTCCTTACAATCATTGTTAGTATTCAACAGTATCTAAATCGATTCCCTAATTGAACTCTTTTCACACCTGCATGCAGGCAACCCACAAAGGAAAAATAAAAATATGACTTTGTTGTTCCGAGATTCTTTATGCATTTATGCATGCATATTCATGATCATCAATCTGACATTGGGTTCTTGTTTGTGCTAACAGATGCAAATGGTGGGGGCTGGTGGGACGGTGATATGGAAGGTGTTGACAGTGAAGAAGTAGGCTCCACTGAAGTATGGGAAGGGGTGGGTTCTACCACATTCGAAGGAATAATAGACTGGCATTGATCCAATGACTAGGACATCTGTTGCAAAGTATGTTCATATACTAGAAAACTCTTATTTTCTTTATTTCTAGTGTCGTAATTATCATTGTTAGTTGTATCCTAGAATTATTATTAGTTGGTTGTCACTTGGGAGATGTTTACTGGAATGCATTGATTGTTTAGTGCCTGCCTAATACTCCGTATAGATGCCTCTCTAATTTAAGGCCCATGATCTTGACATGGAGAGGATATCCCTCCGCATCCTGGATATATTTTAACAACTTAATACAGAGGTTCTCTAGGAGACGTGGTTTTCTACGTGTCAGGGACAAATTGTCATGATAGCATCATCAATTTTGCTGGCCATATCATCATTTTATGGACTTGGCTGATAGATTTGACTGTTTCTTGCAAACTTCTAACTTACATAAGCTGGAATTTCTGGAAAAATAAAAATAAATGGCTAATTAATAACATTAGAAATTTATGGCATGCACATTAGATGAGTTTATTGATTTTCAGTATGTTAATGCTAATTGGTAGGATATTTTTGCCTTCATAAGGATTCCTTACGTGTGATGGTATTTAACTATATAGAATTTGATATTTTACTGGCTGATTCTCCAAATAGATGCTTCATCTTTGTCCCAATTGGAAGTCGTACCAGCTCCTGAAAATCAACTTCAACTCATCCATTAGTGATGAATATTACGTTGTAATTTTTGAATGTCTTATCCAATGCTCTGATACACAGATCCTGGCCCCATCTGCTAAAGTTTCTAAGCTGATTGACTGTTCATCTAAGTCACGTAACCAAAGACTTATCTGTGTTGTTCCTCTTTAGGTGGCTTAGCATGTTTGTTCTATTCGAACCCTTGTTTTTGCTAAGCTCAAATTCGGAATATGGTTCTTACTTTGTCAAATATATGCGCTTGCCTTTTTGAAAAAGAAAAAAAAAATGAATTTTCTGGATATTATTGCACAAGCTTTTTAGTCTTGAAAATGTCTGTAAAAAAGCTTTGATATTCTCCTGTTCCTGAAAGAATTAAAACTTTTCTCAAAAAAATTCACAAAAATCCCCTCCCTACTATTAACTCCTTACAAGAAACATTATGGAATCGGACAAGCGTCCTAGGTGTAAGAAAGAAAAGTAGGCTGTGGAGCATATGTGTTGGTTTATCTTGATATGGCTGTGTTAGTCTGGTTTGGATCACATCTTTCCATGAGGGGACCCAAAATCAGAGGATTGTTTCTGCTTAATTTAATATGTAAGTATTTATTTGTATATGCTTGTGTGTAGTGAATAGAATTTTGGATGAAATTTTGTTAACAATGTTGCAAAGACTACTTATTGGCTATATTATAAGCAGAAACAATCCAATATTTATCAATTTTAGGAATTAACCATGTTGCTCAACTTCTCCTAAATATATAGAATCCGGATTTGGCCAACTAGTTAAAAGCTCTTTAAACTATTTCTCAGAAGATATCTGCTCGGAGAATAAACATTGTTGCCTTTCCCATTGTCAGTTTCCACTATATTGTTTTCACCATGTGAACTCTTCTTTGGGACCGAAAGTTGAAGAAGTAGGTTGAATCCAAGTGCAATTCCGGAGTTCTTCTACATTGCAACAACTTTCACTATTATAATCGCAACAAAACGAGACATACCGCTTCATGCCAATAGAATATAATATGCAGTTGTTGTCGCGGACTTGCGGAAAGTAGAGATTATTTCTCTTTCCTCTCGACTCGGCCTTTTCCACAAAGGAACCTGCAATGCTAACATAAAGCATTATATCTCCCAAGTTATCCACTGGTAACCATTTTTTCTCGGTGAGGTTCAATTTGGAAACTTGAACCTCTCTGTTATCATGAAGCACAAGCACTCTAAACAGCTCCTCTTTGTTTCTTTCCAGCATGAAACTCTGATGAAGTGGTAAATCAAACAATGCATCATCAAGTTTTGCTTCATCACTTAAATCTTCATAGGGTTGGGCAAAAATAGTCCAGGCAGGAGTAGTAGTAGGTCTATCATTAGGGTCAAATACACGAACGTCTCCTGCTAGGCCCAAACAATAGCACAATCCATTGATTATCACAAGGTGGCAATGAGATAAAATAAATTTGTGGTTAAACTTTCGTTCGGTCCATTTGGATTCGCCACGCTTGATGGTGAAAAAGCTCCCTCCCGACCAATTAACCCCAACAACAATGCAGTCCAGAGAAGCTGGGTGACAAGAGAAGGCCATTGCATTAGTAAAAGTAAAATAAGGAGGTTGGGGAAGTTCAACTTTGACATTCTTGAAAGGATTGTATAAAGATATGCTATCATCCTTGTTTCAAGACATGAGTAATCAACCATATTTTGAGAAGTAGATCTGAACAGCTGATCGGAAGTCTGTATTGATCACCATTCGATAACAGCCATTGTAGAGTGGGTGATAAAACCTGCACACATTGTCCAGGAAGCACATCAAGTAAGGTGAATTTGGGTGAGAGAAGGAGGTGGCAGTGGAGGGAGCAGAGAAGTAACCGATGATTCCCATGATTTGCAGATCAAGCGGAAGATGATAGAATCCTAGCAATATTGAGATTTGAATATAGAATGGTGATTCTATGGGTCACGGCACATGATGAGATGCACCATTTTGGCCACACATGCATGAGTGAGGCTTATCTCTCCTCTTTCTCTCTTTTCCTTTTTCCTGTATGTGTGGCCAAAAATGACTCATAATGCATTTCACCATGGAGCGTAACCCATGAAATTTGCCCGGTGAAATTCGGAACCACTAGTTGACACTCCAATCCTAGACTGATATACTGTACTACTTGCCACTAAATTTCATGAAAAGATAAAAATTTGGAAATACGTATGTGCTTTTGGTGGTCCCAGCAGCAGCATCATCACATCAGCCAGTATTAGCAAAGCACCAAAAAACCAAGTTCTCCATGAAAATATATATATATATGATTTTGAGTTTTGAGTGAGTTGTAGCTGTTTCCACCACTAACTAGCCCGCCCTTGTATTTCAATTTCCAAAGC
>JAYMTT010001072.1:0-10515 GCA_036898025.1 Hypseocharis bilobata
TTTAATCTTCCAAAATATCTTTTTTTGACGAGAAGATGTAAGCTATAAATTATTTACAAAGAGGTCACCATAGGATAGTCACCACACATGTTGGATAGTCACCTAGCTACGACGAGGCCTCACAAATTTTTCTTTCACGATTTTCGCCTGCTGCAGTAAATATTTGGAACTTGTACCTCATACGACTCGAATCTTAAACCTCCCGCCTCCAGATCTCAAAACCTCAATATTAACCAATTGGCCAAGACATGATTGGCATCTTCCAAAATATCTTAATTCTCAACGTCAATGATTTTTGGAAACATAGCTACCAAAATATCTATTATACACATTAATTTACAGAATCATTAAAATAGAAAATATCAGCAAATCAAGGTGTGAATGGACAAAAAAAATATTTACCCTACCATTGAACAAAATATCACTCGCCAGTCTGCCACCATGCATCATGGTCACCAGAGTCGAGCACAACACACACACTCACTCACACATTAATACTCACAGATTTCATTTACTCTTTCTTTACTTAAAAAAGAGTACAAGTTGCTCTCTTCCTCTTTTTGTTTCTCTGGTCTTGAGTTTGTTATTTCAACTTTTTCATGTCCCCACCCCCAAAACCCAATGGCTGTCCTTTCTTAAAGCTTCATTTAAACCAAATAAAAATTAGAAAAATAAAAAACCCATGAGGTTGATATCATCCTCCAATTATTGGGCTTCAAGTTTAATATTTTTTAAAAAGAAAAAAAAATCTCTTAGATTTATGCATATTTTAAGTCAGAGTCTTTGTCTGATATCCCAAGTAGAAATACTACTCCACATATAAAAACAAAAGAGAAAAAAAGAGAAGCCTTGATTGCTAGCTGATCCTTTCAGTCCACAAATCAAATGATTATATAGAATTTGGTCATAAAAAGTTGAATAATTTTGAAATTCAACTGATATAACATTGGCACATGAGTTTTCTTTTCTTTTTTTTTTTTTTCTTTTAAGGAGTTTTTTTTTATATTTGAGCAGAGAATAGTATTGGGATGCTAGTTCTCACATGTTCTCTTTCTCAGTCAATACAATCTTCAGATTTGAACCCTCAACTTCAAATCAGGAATAAAATCAACTTATGAACTAAGTTTGAGGCGATTTTGTTCCTTCAACCCAAATTAAAATTTTCAAGTCGCTTACTTATTTTTTTTTCTTTTAGTAATTCCCAAACAAAAACCAAAAGGATAGAAATTATATCTAATTTATATTCAGAAGAATCTAAAAGAGAAAAAAGATATGCACAGCACAAGGCTACTAGAAGGGAAAATGACAAGTAGGATAAGGATGAAGAGAGGAATAGGGCAATGAACACAAAACAATTCCTATTCCCAAGTAGTAGAATAGAACTAAATAGACAGGGCTTTTTGCAATTTCAAATCAACGCAAAACAACAGCAGAGGTAGGGGCTTTAAAATTGAATGGGGGGAGGGTCCCCAAATCCCGCATAAGGTTCTTCTAATTTTGTTCCCACCACTTGGATTGGAATTGGACACACACACAAAACAAAACCCACAAAAATTTCATAAATAGTAGGGACTAACCGGGGCTCATCACAAAACCCTCTCAAGGCCTCAACTTCAGTCATCGTTACACTTGTAAGATTCCAACTGTGACCAGTCCTATATCTTTACATGCATCACCAACACCACCACACACACTAGTGTCTGTGTCACTAGCTATGACTTCCCGATTCCACAGTTGATAAACAACCCTAGATCTTCAGGACAAGCGTCGCTCGCTCATTAAGAGTGCCTGCCTTTCAGAGTGTTCATGGTAAAAGAGTGAAAGACCAGACTTTATAACAGATTTGATGCATGACTTTGTTTTTCTTCACATAACAGTACTTATGGGACACATTCATGGTCGATCTCGAGTTGAGATAGTAATAGTGATAATGTTATTTATTTCGAACATTGTCATTTTGACTGGGTTGATTCCCATCCTTTATTTGCAGTAAATTTTCTAATAATACACATGTATCAACTTGTAAACATTTTACCAGTTATTCAAGGAAAATACAACACGATCAATTAATTCTAGTTCATTACACATTTGAAACAAAATTTCAACATGAACAGATAAATTTTGATACAACCGCATATGTACTTCCAAGTGAGGAATGGATGAATCGATATATCAAAAGACAACCACCTGAGATTTTAAAGATTCTTCAGAATTGCTAAAGAGCTGTCCCAATTGTACAATCGATTAAATGCTCAAAACTTTAATGCTACAAAAAATCATCCTAGACACATTTATCATAAAAAGTTCATACTAAATTAACAAAGTATGGTAAACAAAAAATGAAAAAACTACTTTAACACATTAATCAGGAATCATTTCAGGAATACAATAGGCTACATTGCTTCTGACCCCAGTGATCATGGACAAAAATGTGACAAAAGTACAGAGGCATCCGACTGTAGGATTTGAACTCTCCCTTGGTAGGTTAGGAACACTTATGTCCCGTAAATATGTCTGTGAACTGGGGCATCAAAAGTCTCAACCACATGTGACCACGGTTTATCTATGATTAGGACGCAATTTTTCGAAAGGTGTCCAATAAATAAAACAGGATTCCTGAAAGCATAAAATTCAAAGTTCTTTCTACCAATCCGTTTAGTCTCTAAAGAAGCTTCTTTCAACTTGCGTTTCAATCTACCATTAACAGGCGCATATTGTAACTTTTTTCTCAAAGCAGAATCCCGACCATTTATCAATTCACAGTCATCATCCCGATCCACAGGCATCCCAAAGTCAATCGAGCACATTGCCCTGAAACACACCAATATACAAATATTAGATGTTAATTACAAAAGATTGCCTATGCTTCAATGAAAATTTATGTTATAATCCATTTCAAATATTTTCTCAAATCGATTTTCTATGCAACAAGTTCGCAAAGAAAATGTTCTTTTCAATATTCATATAGTAAAAAAAATCCAAATTTATATACCTTTTAAAGTTCAATTTATCAAACATCTTTTTAATTAGACTAAATTTTATTAGATTGTTAATTAATAAAGCACTTTTCACACATTATTATGGAGTTCGATACTCATTAATAATTACAAATTTAATGAACCATCATACCACGTCAAACTTAAATGAGAGTAGTCACCACAGGGAGACCATAAATAAACATAATGGAGTCAGAGGATTACTCCAGTAATCACTTCTAGATCTAAGGTGCAGTGCATGCACATACCAATAAGTCAAGCAGTATAAGAAGTTCCATCTTAATCATGCACGTGTAGATAGAGAATAGTATACCTCGCACTGTAAATGACAACAGTTGAACTAGAGGTGGCAGGGAAAGATAGCCCAATAACTTCGCCAGGAAATTCCAAGAATCTCCTTGGCAACATATATGTGTGCCTCACTGACCATTCTCCCAACTGCTTAGCCTCCACATCAAATGCATAAACCTGATTTGATGACGTTGTAATGATAAGCACATTGCTATTTTGAGGAGGAAATCCACCAGCCGTGACAGCAGAACCATTCAATCTTGATATGAACCAGTGTTGCCTGTTCCACAAAGCTTAAATTAATTATAATCAAAGTGATGGGGAATAATTTGATGAAGCATTAGCTTAAATCAAGTATCACAATTGAAAAAAGAAAAAATCACCACAGAAAAGACAACAATGAAAAATCAGGAATAACATCCACTATCCTTAAAATTAAAGACAATTTACAGTGTAATTTCGCACCTTTGTGTTTCCAAATTAAAAATATATACATCTCCAAAGCAGTTGACAGCAGCTAACCATTGCCCATCAAAACTAGTAAACATTTTTGTTATGGGAGGATCACTAGGCGGTAATTCCTTACCAGGATCCTCGTGGCAAGGTGTGAAGGTATGTATTAGTTCAGAGCTCCTGACATCCACAACCTGCACTAACCCAAAACATATAAATAAAACCAATGAAGAAAAGACTGTTTTATATACAAATAAAGCCACCCATCACAAGAAAATGTTAAAGGTGTAACAAATTCATATGCAAACTTATTCACCCAAAATTAAACCATAATGAATAGTAAATAAACAAACTAAAGTTACATCCATCCATCCATGAAAGTTACTACAAAATTCTATTTATCTTCAGTTATGTGTCCTCAAACAATGTTTGTAAGCAACATAAAAGTGCTATTTGGACAAAGAATGGATCACCAGAAAACATCCATTCATAACTCTACCATTACCTTGCAATTTTAGGATGCATGCATTGGCATCATTAACCAATAGATGAATTATGTAGTGCAGAACTCAAATAATGACCTAAAATTATCTACTTTAACCATACTGTGTACATAGAAACTCTGCATTTCAATACTATTACATGCCCAGTCAGTTCAGGTCAGACCTAATATCTAAGTACATCTAAAGAACTGAATCTTTAGATCTATTTCTAAAACAGAACCAGATAATACATTGCTTACTTTACCCAATATGGATAACTACAAAAACATTAAATAGAATGAAGAATATTTTGCATAAGGGAAATATCAGAATTAGAGGTCCAGGACCACCTATTTCAGTACCACATGATCCTGTTCGCAAGAACTGCTATGAGAAATAACATATTAAAACCAGATAATAAGTTATACCCCTAGCATAGGAATGTCCAAGAGTATTGGTTCAAACTAAATGAACCAAGAAAAACAAAATCCGATAGAAAGCAAACCAACCATCAAGAACAACAAAGCCTTGTCCCAATTCATCAGGGCCAGCTACATGAATCATTTAGCAAAAATATTAGGGACAAAGCAAACCAACCTAAACCAAAAATTAACAGTTTAGTTTAGGTCAGTTCATGGAAGGACAAACATAGCCAGACACGACTCAGTCAAATAATTGAGCTGTACTGGCCAACTTTATTTGGCTCAATGATACGAGTCCAAGAGACTAACAAAATACCAGTTTCAACACTGTAGTTAGATCTCTCTAAGCCACAATTCCTGCAAAGGAGTCGAATGCTGGAAACCCACGTGCTTCATCTCGTAACCTTCGAAGCTGCGATTGAACTAAATTGAACTTATCATCTCAGAGAACTATGCAACAATAACTTCAAAATCCCAAAATAGCGAATGTGTATATATTTATATATAGAAGAGTGAACGACAAGGTTTTTAGAAGAAAATTTTAGGGCTTCACTCTTTGTTCTTCAAATGAAATGACTGGGGCAAACGAGGAGTCCTCAAGAAGAGAAACTGCAAGAAAATATTATCACAAAGTGAAAGTTGTACACAGTAAACCTGCTGCTGCTGCTGCAATGCCATCCTTCTACAGTATGAGCCCAACTTCATCCTCTCCGATTCTCATTCCTTTCTTTTCACACAACGTCCTTGTCATTATCTGCTACTTGCCACCACTAAGGCTCCGTTTGTTTCAGGGAAAATAACTTCCAGGAACATATTTTGGGTTTAGTCACCAAATACCCCAAAGAAAATTTGATCAATGAAAAATATTTCCCACCAAAGAAGATTAAATCACAATCTCCAGAGAGAGAGAGAGAGGAAGTCGAGAAATTTTTCCTTGCAACCGAATGTCAAAAAATAAACCAAGTTCTTGGAAAATATTCCACAATGGAAGTTGTTTTTCTTAAGACAACCGGAGCCTTAAATGAAGTAACTCAATCTGGTAGGTTGCTATGTTCTCTATCCATGTAATTTCCTGTTTCTTTGTAGGACAGCCTGACAGTCACATTTCAGAGCAAGTCCCACATCAGCAAGAAACAGTAAATACTATCCCTTTTCTTTAATGTACAATCAATCAGGAAGAACTACCAAGGAACATAAATACTGTAAGTGACCTTTTAATACAAAATCAACCAGAAACAACCAACACATATACAAAAGGCATATATGTGTCAAGGGTAAGTTCTCATGTTGACCTATCAGAACTGGAACCGAACAGATAAGATCGATTCATTAAAAAGTCAAACAAGTATAAGAAATGCACAAAACAAACCTGACCAACCCAAATTGAAAGGTTTGGCTAAGTATCAAGGTTGCATGAATACGAGAACCACGGTAAACCGCAATCCTCGGACACATAAGTCTATATTGCAAATCATGTAAAATATAACTTGGTGATGCTCAATCATAACTCACAAATTAATAAGAAATACAATGATAAAAATAAAAACTCAAAGAAGCAAATTTGCATCATTCAATCAATTAATAGGCTTATACTTTTTAAGGTCTATCAATCCTCAAGTGCAGAAAAAACGCCAAGCGCACAAATAAGCAAGAGAATTGAAAAGCTGAAAGAGAAAGCTTACGTATATCCTTCTATCATGGCCGGCTATCATCAACCGCGTGGAGTCAAAACTAAAAACCATGGAATGGGCAAATGGTAGTTTCCGAGGAAGTTGCCTTTTATTTAAAGTCCACTGACCTTTATCTTGCCTCTTCAACTCATACAAACTAGGTTTCAAATGGTCTGAATAAGTAAAAAGTGCCCCTGAAGGAGATATGGCACTGCATACAATCTTCTGACCTGCCTTACAATTAACTTGAGCTACAAGACCCGTGGCTGCATGGCTTCCAAAATGGCCAGTACTAACATCCGGAGCAGCACCATTTTTTAAGCTAACATAGAGAATATCTAAGCGTTCAGAAGCTTGAACTAGAAGTATAGGTATCTGATTGAAAACCGTATTTAGGACTAGCTGAATCGGTACTCTTTGGGGAGCAGGACAGATATCATGTGGAGAGAACTTAGTGAACTCATTGATAGAGTAAGCAAAGAGCTTAGTATCGTCGCCAGCAGAGACGAGCATAGGGACCCCTAAATGGGCCCACTTGTGGTAACTAAGGCTGATGGGCTTCTCTTTGCGGCGGATTCTTTTGACGGATTCATCCGGTAATGCATCTGCAATTAACAAGATAATTAAATAACCAAGAAAAAGGTCACGAGAAACAAAACCAAAGACAACAGTCATAACAGTTTGACCATACAAGCACAGGTATATTCTTAATGAAACAACAATAGCTACGACCCATTGAACAGGGAGTGTATAACAGAGACCCCTAAAAATCACTTAAAAATCTGAAGCATTTAGAGGAACAATGAGACAGAAACCAACAGAATAATTATCTTTGTACAACAGAAGCACCCCACTTCGAAGAGCTCTTCTATATCAGTCCTTTCAAATGCTCCATATTAGGTGTTGTAGCATTGCTACCTTCACATCCCCTCTGAACTAGCCACTAACTACACCAAATTAAGCTCACAACCTTTTTTTTTTATCTTTGTACAACAGAAGCACCCGTTGTGGAAGGCTCTTCTATATCCCTCCTTTCAAATGCTATAGACACAAATTTTCTCAAATAAAGAAAAACTTATGTACACGAACAGGATACAAAGCTCACAAACTTCAACACTAAATCAATTTTGCGCACACGAACACCTAATAGAATTAGAACAGCAGTTACAGCATCTCCTAATCAGATATTCTACCATGAGAATACAACTTAAAACACTCGTCCATTAAAAAAAGAATAAGAAAAAAAAGGGAAAGAAAGTAGCCATCTTGGAGAAAACGGGCTTACATATTACCCTTCTTGAGGAAAATGGTGCCTCTCAGCACTATAAAGAGTACAAAATCCTACAATTCAGTCTGCAAATTATCACTGTATGCCATCTTGCAACCATACACAAAAATATGAATGTATTCACAGATTATGCAATTAAATCTTAAATTTCTCAATAAAACCTAGACAGATATGCAGCTACTCTTTTGATTAATGAACATAACTAAGCAATATAATCCATCCTCAGATAAGAGAAGAACTCAAGGCTCCCATGAGCACACACTACTGAAAGGTGAAAGTTAAAAAGGGGGAAGGCACTCTCATCCTTCTATTCAAATTGGTTGGGCTTAGCTCTCTCAACACTCTAGATTAGATACGAACAGCAAGTAAAGATTTATTAATAAGAACAAAATCATTGACAAACCTTCTTGGCTGATAGGTACTGCAACTGTCAGGGCCCTAACATCATGTGAATGAGCTTTTACATAACCAATATAGACCCATTTCTTCACCACCACTGGAGATTTCTCATCACTAGAACCAACTATACTGCTTGAGAGTTTATAAAGAATAATCTACAAACAAAAAAAAAACAAGATTATTTGTGTATTGGCATAAAGCCAATCGTATAGGTTAAGAAGTACATTATGACTTCAAAGAGAGAAACTAAACAAATAAGATGAATTGTTTAACAGAAGTTACAAAAATTCATCAATGATAAATATTGTGTATGGAACAATTGCAAGAACCAAGCATGCCTTAACAAATTTGTAACCGCAACATCTATACTTCAGAATGTCATTTCCAGGGAAGGACAAAAAGCCAATACCTGACCATCAGAACCTGCAGAGAACACCCTATTATGGCTAGGAGCTGCTGCCAGAGCATTCACATCACCTTTGTGAAAGGAATGCGCCTGCAGAAGTGTTCCATGCTGACCATCCCAAAATTGAACACTGCCAGTACTATCTCCACTAACAAGCGTTCCAGACCTTAAATGAACATAACTCAATTGTCAGCAACTAGCTTCAATAATATTATTAAGTACAAAGGATATGAGGATCCAATAGTTAAGCAACTAAAAATAATAAGCACTACCTCAGAGCAAGTAATGACCATACACAAACTTCAGCCTTGCTACCCAAACCTCCAAGTCCAACTGTAATCCTGTAGATCTCATGAGCTGTTTTTGCATCCCAGCATCTTATATACCTGCAGAAAATTAAAAATTATTACATGCATAAAGATCATTAGCATGAATCACGAGACCAATAAAAAGTGGATACTCATTAGCAGAATTTCAAGTAAAGCTTTTAGTGAATAGCAATAACCTAATACTGGAAATTTCTACTAGAAACTCCATTTCATCACAACTCATCACTAATTCATGCAGCATTCTTACCTTCTCATCAGAACCCAATGACAATGATAAAATTCATTACAAGTATCAACACATCAAACATCTCTAGATGTCTTTGGTTCCAGAAGTGATTGAAATGTTCTTTTACGGTACGTAAGTAGAGAAAAGATGCCAAGAGCATGCGTCAATTTAGGATCACATTACCTAGCAAGCTCTTTCCTGTTGTCGCTCAGAAGTTCTAGGGAGTAGTGATTTACTGTCAGATCTTTTAATAGATCGCAATAAGAAGTTATGCTTTCTGATGTGCATACACTCCAACCTTTTTGGTTTAATTGCTTTCAATTGTATTGTTCATCATATTACTTCAATTGAATGTGCATTTAGAAATTAGTAGCCTGAGTCGCTACTAATTTCGAGAGCATTACTTACCCATCACTACTCCCTGAATATATCATCTTTGCATCAGGACTCCAGGCTACGCTCAATACACGCCCTACAGACCAAATAAATTAAAAGATGTTAGCTAAAACATCATACAAACAATTCACAGAACAAAAAGGCTAAGGTGTAGATATCTCACCACTGACCCTGGGGAACGATCTATTGTAAACAAGCTCATCTGAGTCTAAGATACTATATATTCGCACACAACCGTCATCGCATCCAAGTGCTAAACGTGGATTTTCAACAATTGGTTGATTGTGAAGCTCGTCCAAGTCTGAGTCCGAGTCTGAATCTCCTTCACTTTCATTAGTTTCATGGCCGGCCACATCCAAATTTCTACCCCTCAAATGCCCATTTGCAATATCCTCCGCCTTCTGCTCCATATTAAGTGGATTAACCATAGGTGCCAAGGCCATCTGCCAGATGGAAACCCCAATTGTATCCAACACAATCTGCAAATGAGTATAAAGTAAGAAAGCTGTTATTCAATAGCAAACCCCAATTTGCATCCAACACAATCTCCATATAAACATCAAAAGCGAATAATGGATTCTTAATGAGGTCAAAATGAAGTGGAAATAAAGCTTAGCAAAGAATGCAAACAGGGAGTTATAGCAATAAAACAAATGTACTAGAACAAACTTAACTGCGGGTGTTTCCATCGGTTTGATGACAAATGGAACATTACCAATATCAACGCTAAAATTCTTCTTAGCTTACTGAGGCTGCCCCGGATACTCGCATAATAGTTATATGCTCAATCTTAGCAAGCAAAATAATTATGCACTAAACAATTTTTATCTAAAAGTTAAAATCCTAGCTAAATATTTTGAATTTACTTCTCAGTTGAGTATAGTTCGGTATGTACCAAGAATAACGATTATACCTTTTGCTTTAAAAGGTAAAGATCCCACTCCGAAACAGTCCCATCGATACTGCACGAGAACAGCCTGCCACAAGGCGGGTCGTCGGAGCTAACGCGGCACCAAACGAGAGAAGAAACTCTAGAAATAGGGTCTCCATGAATCGTCTGCATATGCAACCAAGCAAGCAAACAAATTCAAACACTTGTGAATGCAATCAAAACAAACATTTGAATAGGGATTTTGCAAGTACCAACTGACAGTGCC
>JAYMTT010001073.1:0-10507 GCA_036898025.1 Hypseocharis bilobata
CTCTCAGTGCAAAGCTGTTCGATACTGGTGAGTTCTCTTGAAAATCCTTGCTTAATTGAGCTCAAATCTGTGAATTGAACAAATATTTGTTCTACTTACTTCTGTTTCTGTCAATTTTGGGTACTGTAGTTGCTTTTGATGAATTCTGAATGGGTTTTGAGTTTCAAGAAATGGGTTTCTGTCAATTTGGGTATTGTAGTAGCTTTTGATGAATTCAGAATGGGTTTTGAGTTTCAAGAAATGGGTTGTTTTTTGTTTCTTGTGTTAATTTGTGCAATTTCATTTAATCTGGCTTCTTTCTTTGTCTAATTTGTGAACTCTGACATCATGCCAGAGCTAGAGTTAAATTTTCTTTTCTGGGGTTTCTTTTTTGGAATTAAAAGCATAATTTAAAGGTTGGCTGATGCATGTTGATGGTGATTTTTGAACTGAAAGCTGATGTTAGACCTTTGGGATCCTTTTAGAGTCAACTAAGCCTTTAATTATTTTGTTTTCCTTTTATCATGTCATGTGTTTGCTGCAGCGATAATATGAAACTGTATGTTGTGGTGGGTTTCTTTTCTTCCTCTGAAATGCATTTTTGATTGCAGTTTTCCCAAACCAAATTTTTGTTGACAATGTTTCTACGACTCGGACAGATTGGGTTTGTGGAGACAAGCGAACCTTCCTGGAAGTTCCTCTTTTTGTTTTTCATCTTTGCTATTCTTCTGTGTTTCGGATTGTGATAGTGTGTATGTGTTTGTAATTTGGTTTGACATAGCTTCTTTTAGTTCGGGACTACTTCGAAGAAGAACAATTCAAATATGGAAGATGGTAGCTCTACTACACCTAATTCTACTTTTGTGACCTTCTCCGACACTGTTATGGATTTGGATTTCATGGATGAGCTCTTATTTGAAGGATGCTGGTTGGAGACTACAAATGGATTAAGTTCTTGGCAGCCAGGTAACTCAACTTCCGCTTCTCTTAATGACCCTTTGCATTATTTGCCTCCTCCTTCAGAGACCAACAACGGCCATTTGACTCTAAACCCACATCACCATCTCTATCACGAAGATTCAGAAAGAAACTTCCCTGAGAACCCACCTCCATCTTATCCCAAAATTGAACAACTCTTTGAAACTCAAACCCCAAACCATAAAGCTTTTGAACCTTCTACTTCACTGTGCCAACCGGAAAGCTTTCCAGGTGCTGAATTGAGCAGAAGATTGTGGATCGGGCCAAAAGCAAAATCAGGTCCTGCTTCTTCAGTGAAAAGGCGATTAATGCAGGCTATTGGGCAACTAAAAGATTGTCGGGATGTTCTGGTTCAAATATGGGTGCCTATAAAGAAAGGGGACAGACATGTCCTTACCACTAATAACCAACCGTTCTCTCTTGATCCAAACTGCAAGAGTCTTGCAAACTACAGGGATGTTTCCAAAACTTATCACTTCCCAGCTGATGAGGATTCAAAGGAGTCAGTTGGGTTGCCTGGTCGTGTTTTCTTGGGGAAGTTGCCCGAGTGGACTCCTGATGTTCGCTTCTTTGGAAGTGATGAGTACCCACGCATTAATTATGCACAAGAGTTCAACGTTAGGGGCTCTGTTGCCCTTCCTGTTTTCGAACAAGGCAGTGGAACTTGCTTGGGTGTTGTTGAGATTGTCACTACTGCTTCGAAGATCAATTATGGCCAAGAACTTGAAGAAGTCTGCAAAGCTCTTGAGGTCTCTTCTTTTTCTTTTCTACTCTTTTTCTTTTGTTGTACTTGGTGGAAGAATAACAGATCTGGAAAAAAAAAATTGAAAAAAAAGGAAGCAAGATGAATATACCAAACAAGAAGATAAAAATCTTCTTCTGATGTTTAAAAGTGGGATGAACATTCAATTGAGCTGTTTTCTACTTGCATTTTAAATTATCAGCTTCCTTCTGTGCTATTTAACGGCACCATTAATTGGACATTATTCGTGAATGCTTTCTGCTTTGAACTATGTATCATACCTTATTGGATGCATGTGGTGAACTATGTGTCAGCCCCCCACGGCCACAGGTTTAGTAAAGTAATGGAAATATTAAGCCATGCTCCCTTCATTTATTTGGTCTATAATTATACATTATACTTTGCCCTTCATATTATTTTTTACTTTCTTTGCCTATTGCTCCTACACCATTTTCTCAGTTTCTTCAGTGTGATAGTAGCAAGAATGGATTGGTCTGCTTTGATTTTTACACCTAAGAGAAAAAAGAAAAAGAAAAAGGAGAAAACCTTTTCACGAACGTCACTTGCATATTTTATATCATCTTTCTGGCATATGAGGACTTCTTTCATACTCTAATCGAAATGAGCATGTTGCTTTGCAGGCTGTTGAACTTAGGAGTTCGCAGAACTTCAGTCCTCCCAGTGTCGAGGTAATTGAATGGCCTCGTAAACTCAGTGGCTTTATTTTAAGAATCTAAAACAGTTAGCTTTAATTACATATATAGAATCCGTGATTCTTTCTTGAGATCACAGGTATATTTTCTTCTTTGCCAGGCTTGCAGTGACTTGCACCAAGCCGCATTGCCTAAAATAGCAGAGATTTTGACATCTGTCTGCAAGTTGCACGGATTACTAGTAGCTCTTACTTGGGCCCCATGTGCCCAACAAGGGAAAGGTGGATGCAGGCATTCCAACGAGAACTATGTTCGCTGTGTTTCCACTGTTGATGCTGCTTGCTTTGCAGCAAATCAAGAGATTTTGGGCTTTCATGAGGCTTGCTCTGAGCACCACTTGCTCCGAGACCAGGGAATTGTTGGAAGAGCATTTACCAGAAACAAGCCATGTTTCACAACCAACTTATCTGCCCTTAGCAAGACAGATTATCCTCTTTCTCATCATGCTAGGATGTTTGGTCTTCGTGGTGCTGTAGCCATTCCGCTAAGGAGCATCTATTCTGGATCAGTTGAATTTGTATTGGAGTTTTTCTTGCCTAAAGCTTGTCAAGACATTGAAGAGCAAAGGCGGATGAGAAACTCATTTTTCATTGCTGTGCAGCAGGCTTGCCAGAGTTTACATGTTGTCATGGACAAAGAACTCGAGGAAGAAGTTCTATTGCCCATCAGGGAAATAGTTGCTTCAGAAGGAAGACTGAAGAAGGAAGAAACGCAGTTGGTATCTTCTCATGGACCCTCTATCGAAGGGTCATCCTGGGATGCTCATGTAATGGAAGCTCAACAGAAAGGTAAAGGTGTCTCTGTCTCGCTGGAGTATCAAAATGAAGAGTCAAATGAAGAGTTTAAGGTGACAACCCATTGGGATGACGGTCAGGTCGAATTATGCCAAGGGCAGGTATTTTCAGAATTTGGACAACCTCAGCAGAATTCCAGACCCAAAGATAGAGTCAATGGTGGAGATTCTTCCTCTGTTGGTGGACGAAAAGCTGGTGAGAAGAGGCGGACCAAGGCTGAGAAAACTATCAGCTTGCAAGTGCTTCGACAATACTTTGCAGGGAGCCTTAAAGATGCAGCTAAGAGTATTGGTGGTAAGAAAGTTTCCATTACAATTAATTTACATATGTTTGTAGGAAAAATGTATGACTTGGCAATAAGCTAAAGACTATTAACTAGTTTGGGGACTTAATCACTTGCACGAGCGTAGATTTTGCTGAGGAATCCTCTGAAACCTTGAACCATGCCTGATGCTGTCGTTAACCATAATTTTGTTATTGCACATAATTATTGTGGTTTAAAAGTTATTTTATGCATTTTCACTCCATTGTCTGTAAAAATGTTCCTTAGGAACATGCATAATCATATTCAGGAAATAATTCAAAAGATTACTTTATAATTTATATGCTTATGCCTGTCTAACAAACCTTTCTTTCTTTAACTCAAAATAACCATATATTTCCCCCATTTCTTACCAAACATTTCTTAAGCGGCTAGGTTTTATTTTATTTTTATGACAATATTATTAAGAGTTATTTGTAGAACCTTTATTTCCATCCTAAAGTTTAATCTTTTTCTCACTAGATTGTAGTTCTTTTATGTTTTTCATCACCTCTACCATTCTTTTCTGATTTCATGAAATCCTTCTGCATAGTTTGTTCATCTTGATTATGGCATCTTTATTTCCATTTTCAGAATCGTTGGCTTACAAGTAGCATGGACACCCTTGGTATCCATCCATTAAATTAACTATTATTTCACCGTCTTTATACAAATGCCAGTTCAAATCATTTGCTTACCCAGTTTGTTTCCATTGCAGTTTGCCCTACTACATTGAAAAGGATATGCAGGCAACATGGGATCACCCGATGGCCTTCTCGAAAGATCAAGAAGGTAGGCCACTCGTTAAAGAAACTCCAACTGGTCATTGATTCAGTCCAAGGCGTTGAAGGTGCAATTCAAATCGGGTCCTTCTATACAAGCTTCCCAGAATTGAACTCTCCAAACTTTTCCGGAAATGGCCCTTTATCATCGTTGAAGACTGATGGTTCAAGGCAATTGAATCCTCAACCTGACGGTGGTGTATTCAGCCCTGCAGGCACTAATTCAAAATCCCCGTCTTCTTCATGCAGTCAGAGCTCTGGCTCGAGTATCTGTTTTTCCACCGGAGCAAAGCAGCTAACCACCACTGTTAATGTGTTGAGCAGGAGCGATGGTTTGATGACTGCAAATGCTGGTGTGATGCTAAAAAGAGCTCGAAGTGATGCAGAACTGCATGCCTCAAATGAGGAGGAAACAAAGATTCTTGCAAGATCCCAGAGCCATAAAGTTTTCGGTGAGCATCCCAATGTTGAAACTGTAGCGACCCCATTAGCTAAGAGTAGTGGCAGGGATGTGCGCGATGCAGGGACTTTTTAAGATAAAGCCACTTTTGGGGACGAAAAGATCCGGTTCAGTTTGCAGCCAAATTGGGGTTTCAGGGAGTTGCAACAAGAGATTGCAAAGCGTTTCAGCATAGAAGATGTCAGTAAAATCGATCTCAAGTATCTGGATGATGACCTTGAGTGGGTTCTTTTGACATGCGATGCTGATCTTGAGGAGTGTATAGACATATATAAATCATCTCAAGGCCGCACAATCAAACTATCCCTTCATCGAGCTAATTCGCATCTGAATCTGAATTCCTTTGGCAACAGTTGTCCGTTCTAACATCATGATGGGTTTCTATGTGATGATGGTGTTTGAAGCCAGAAATGTGGTTACAGGTAATCCGTGAGCTGTGGTTTGGATAGTATAGAGCTTGCAGCCTCTCAAATGATTGAAGAAGAATGTGTTGTTGAAATTGAATAGAACAGTAAGAATACATTCCTTAACATGTTAGCATAAAAGCTATTGGATCTTTGACTCGATAGTTAGTAGTGGGAAATGAAAATACATCAATTATGAAAAACTATTTGTTAGAGATTGAATTGATGGCAAAACAGATACTGTACAAAGATCCATGATGAAATATAATGCTAAGATTTGTAGGTGGTGGTCAAAGGCCCCCCTTGTGCTGGGTAAGCCAATTGACCTTTCTTTCTATGTAAGTTAAATACTCTTTTGAGTTTGAGGTCATCATTCAAATAATTAGTATTATGTATTTGTGCATTACAATGTTATAATTTTGTGTGTGTGTGTGTATATATTCTCAGACACTACTACAAAACTACATCAATCACCTACAAGTACTACTAAATGAGGTAGCATTGGCCATTATTTCTAACTATACTGTCTCATTTTGCATCATATTTAGCCATTATTTCTATCCATATATTGTCTGATCTTGCATCCTATTTTCATCTACTACAGCTACAAGTTTGATTTATGTTGACCCAAACAATGGTCAGGTCAAATATTGCCTATAACAGTGTATGGTTTTCATCTTTTCATCAAAAATTATTATTGTTGTTTATTAACAGGTTGTGGTTCAAGTAATAAGATCTATTTCAGTTTAGCAGTTGAGAGGCTTAAAGAAAAAGAGAAGTAAATGTTTTTTTCAGTTATTAATTTCTTTTATTTGAAAAAAAAATTGGAAAAAGAGAAGAATTGGTGGAAAAGATTTTAAGGCTATTTTTGAAAGAAATCATTGGTTAAAATAGTTACTATTAACTAACTAGAACTACCCACTTACTTTTCATAGTTGACATCAAAGAGCTCTTGTACACTTTTCTGAAATTTACTATTTAAGGACTTATTTTCACCAAACTTCATTTTCTATTTCCAGAAATACACAATACAGAGAAGCCATGCCTATTGCTCACCACTTGTTTTCTGTTTCCAAAAATCTAGAGAACAAATTAACTAAAATTATACTACATCTTTGTTTTCTGAAATCAAAAACTGAAAAAACGATAATTTTGTTGTTAGCCTATACTGTTTCCTGCATGATCTGACAGATGAGTAACTAACTACATCCTCATTCACCACGTAACTTTTACTAAACCCAATCAAAACTTCCAATATAAAAGATGATGATCCTCATTTGCTAAAACCTACAAATTGAATCTTCAAAAAAATACAACACATTTGTTCAAAAGATTGGACCGATCTCACTTCGTTAATATTCAAGACCACAAATTACATCAACATCATGACAAAATGCAGTTTTTACTTTGCTCTTCACCGTTGTCCCATGCACCACCTCTTGTACGCAATATTGTTCATAATATTCTCAAGCATCCCAGTTTCTCTGTGTGAGATCAAGGATATTACCATATGGAATGATTCCCGACAAAAGATCGAGTTTGCGAGCTTCATGTTTGCAGAAGAAGGTCATATTGATATTTCTGTCAAAAACATCTCATGGAAATCACTCGATAATGATCATAACCTAACAACACATGATTCTCCTTCCATGGGATTTTTCCTCGCCAATGCTTCCTTACTCTCGCGAGAGAACACCAACAATTTCCAAAGACTATGCTCCATATCAAGCCCGGATGTGAAAAACATATTCAGATTCGAAAACATTTCATCAGATTCATTATACCATGTTTCCAATATTGTCTTCAACAACCATACCCGTCCAACCAAATACTCTCTGGTTTTCCAGAAATGCCAAGATCAAGAATTTGCAGTGTCGATGCAAGTTCACGTAGAAATGTACAATCATCTTCAAGATGGTAGAAAGGAGTTTCTCTCCATTGGCCAGACTCCATTACCGAAACTCTATTTTGTGTTGTTTCTTGTACATACTGTCTTTTTCGCCATATGGGTCTTCGTGATCTGTATGATCAGGTCAAGGCAACAAGTTGTGCACAAGATCCACCTAATGATGGCGGTCTCACTTCTTTTTGCTGCAATTCATATGGTATGCGCATTTGAGGACAAGATGCACATAAGTGCAACAGGCACAGCTCATGGCTGGGACGTCGCATTTTACATCTCCAGGTTCTTTGATGGCTCGTTGCTTTTTTCAGTGACAGTCCTCATCGCATCCGGCTGGTGGTTCCTGAGAGCAGACCTACACAAACAGGATGTCAATTTTGTGATTATGGTGATCTTGTTACAGCTTGAGGAATGCTTGTTTCATCTTAATGAGATAATTTATACCAGCAAAGTGGCCACGCACTGGATTTTGGCCCAACAACACGCGATAATGGAGATATTCTTTTGCATCGCTGTGCTGGTGCCGTTCTTGTTTGGGATCAGTAGCCTACGTGATCTAGCATTCATGACGGAGGGAACCGCAACCAGAAACCTCAAGAAGCTGTTGCTTCTGAAGAAATATTTTCTTCTTGTGCTGTGCTATGTTCTGTTCACCAAAGCTGGTATGTGGGTGATACTGACTGATTTTGTAGGGTACGAAAATGAATGGGTTGTAAATGCTGCAGATGAAGGTCTAAGACTGGCTTTGTATGTGTTTATTTGCTATAACTTCCGACCAGTCGAAGAGAACCCTTACTCTATGGTTGATGAAGGTGAGGATTTAGAAGCTGCTGCAGCAGCGAAAATAGAGGAAGAAGTTGATTCATGCCTGAACCTAAAACTATAGTTTTGGTAAGTGATTGTATATATTGTCAAAAGGGATTGTGGTTTTCATTGTGATGGAAGACTCACAATCAAATGCAGCTTGTATACAGTAGACCTTTGCTTTTGATTTGTAGATATTGTTAGTTTGGAAGCAAAGATAAAGATTAATGGTAAAAGCATGTCATGAAACAAAGTTGACAAATTCTTGTAAGGAAAAGAAAAAAGTTTGTGAATATGTGATATATTGGACATCAGTTATTTCAATTATTGACATAATTCTCAGTAGTGTACCAAGAGAACCTGCAAGGTTGTGAGATTGTACTAATAGGAGTTGGAGAGGAAAGAAATGGAAGGGTTTTAAAAGAAAAGGAGTGGAATGGGAAGTAAGAGAAAGGAATGTGGAATCCTTGTTTCATCAAAAGAATCGAGGGGAAAGGAGAGGAGAGGAGGATGGATTCACTAGATTACAAAGTTACCTTAATCTATGAGAAAAAACCATGGCTACAAGAATAGGGTTTTATGAGGACATTACATTCAAATTTGTAAAATCTTTCATCTCTTCAAAATCTGCGGTTTTGAGAGTTTATACGAGCAAAGGTCATTAGGAAACCCCTCAAAACCTTTCATTTCCTTCGAGAAATACTCCCAAACAAGGGGAATTAAAGGGAAACCCCTCAAATTTGTATTAATATAATAAGTTTCTATTTCTTTCTACTCAAATCAGATAACATGTTAACATACCTGACATTCTTCAACAGTAACACTGAATTTGGAGGGAAAACATTTAGAGCAAGCTGCAAAAAGTAGATGCCACTAATTATAAAACAATTTACAGAACAATATGCAAATTCGTGATTTTTGACCAAAACACACCATATGACTGCCACCATTTAGTTTCACATTACAGGCAAGACTTTCAACTTTCAAGTAGTAGCAAGAGGAATAAAAGTAATTATGACCAAATTAATCCAAAAACAGAATATTGATGGGGGATTAATTGTTGATCTGATAGTATATATACTACCATCGTTGTTGGAAACCTGGGTAAGTGATGAAACATCAAGAGACCGATACCTGACTGCAATACCCAAAATAATAAAAAATATAAATCAATATGTGGATCATTCCCATTCGAATCCTTTGTTATAAGCCAGTCGAAACTCATAAATAGCAACCCCTCAATTCTATAAAAGGTCTTGCTAGTGAACATTTCCTTTACACTACAGCAATTCTGCTCCATCATATAACTCAATGTCTACTTGACATCGACATCTATAAACTATAACGGCCAAGAAAGTGAGGCCTGCTCTTGGATATACATCATAATTCAGCATTACCCGTAAAAGTTAACATACTATGTTCCAGGATCATTTGCTATCCGTGTACCCAGCGTGTGTGGTGTCACCTCAAGAACAAATGAAGCATCCAGTCACTTTCTTATATTCTTCTACCTAACTACTGAGAAATGGTACGATTTTAACTAAACCCTAGAAGCACTAGCATGTTCGAGCACAACTCAAAATCATCATGAGTTTATAATCCTGCAAAACATTTCAAAGCAGGGGTTATGAAACATAAACTAGTACTTACAATACAAAGCTAAAATAGGAGACCTACTATCTAATCTTGAGATGTAAATCATGATACTCCACCTAAATATCATTTCACTGCAAATATGAATCAGCAATGCATAACTCATGTTTGACAAAATGAAACCATTTTACAAAGAAAGATAACTCTATGAAAAAAGACAAAGCACAAAAGATATCCCACTGCATGATGGCCAATTAGATACAAAAGATGTTCAGTCTAGAAGTGATGACATAGTGCCTCGAGATACAATTGATTGGCTGAAAAAAAAAGAGGAAAAAAAAAACAGCAACTACCATATTGGCAGTCGAATTCAACTCTGCATTGTGCAAACCAGTAGAGGATCAAAGTGAAAGAACCAAGGGTGAGGCACTGACCATGAAGATATGTATGTGACTACATTACAGTTCCTAATAATGTACATCACAATATTCATGATGGAGACTGGACTCATATGCAGAACTGCCACTATAGTTCACTATCTTTGGAGAAACGGTAGAAGGGAATTGGCCCAAAATCTAGTCATAATAAGCCTTCATTAATTCTTAAATGAGTCCAACCTCTGGTGGGTAAACATGCATCCAAATAATGATACACTAGAGGCATTGGTGTTTCCTTACTCAAATTGATGATATCCTTTTTAATATCACGGAGCATTTGAACATCTTCTATGACACGGTAAGAAGAACTATATGGCTACAATGTTATTAGAATACAGTTGATCCTTCTTTAGGTTCTATATGCCAAGGTTCTACCAGTGATAATCCAAACAAATGATATAGCTGAACCAGAAAAACAGCCATGAAAGAAATGAAGTAAACAATATCACTTGATAATTGTGATTTTCTTTCATAGAAGGAGAATAATAAAAACGATATTTAGGGAACTGAAAAAAAATACAACTTGGTCCCTTTGCAGATAGATGTCACAGTACAGGGTAGGGATGGCAATTTGCCACTGTTTTGTAGGAGTTCCGCTCCGCCCCGCCCCGCTGGGG
>JAYMTT010001074.1:0-10507 GCA_036898025.1 Hypseocharis bilobata
AATGTTGGAGCTTTTTGATCTCTTCTGGGTTTAGATTGGGGAAAAAAAGACCCAATTTTGTTACTTTGTGATGGGTTTAGGGTTTTGCATGTTTTGATAACATGTTCAAATTAATGTTACAGTCATTTTTTGAATTTCAAGATGATAATTAGCAATCAATCTGGGTTCTCTGCAAATTTACACAAAATTGAGGTGTAATTGAACATTTATGAGCAGAGATTGAAGAGTGACAAGATAATTGGGTTAACCAGTTTAATTGTGTAGTGGTGCTAAAACTAATGAGGTCTTTAAGATTGTGTTTTTTCACTGAAATATACTGAATTTTTACTTGGTTGGCTGTAGGATTATACGACATTATTATGGTAAATGCTTGAGATCCGAGGAAATACATGTTTCAGTTATTAGGATCACATGATACTATCATTTTGAGCGAGGAAAATGACTTTCTTCCCGACCAACTTGTTACGCGTTTCACATGTACCAATGTCCCTCACCCCTGAGTTTGGTGTGAAATATGAATATGAAACATTACTTAAGTTACATAAGTTGAAAAGCTTGTTGACGTGTATATCAATGCTCTTTTGGTAAATGCATAATTACCCTAAATTTTCTAGGCGGGGGATGTATTAAAAAAGGACATCAATGAAGTCGGTACTTGTGTATTCCTTTTATGTTAGGAGGGTTTGGCAATTAGAGCTTGTTATAACTTTGAAAGGAGTGAAATTACTGAATCCAGATATTTGACTTTTGTAGAGCTAAATGTAAATCCTGGATACCCTGTGCCACCCCGTAAACCCGTCCATAACTCTGGATGGAAGTTTCTTACTAGTTAGGCCGGCTTGCATTCCGCCTTTTTGAGTAATATTTTGTGATAGCCAGATATAAGTAAAACACTGGAATGTCTCATTCATTTATTTACAGTGAATTTGTTTCTCTAGCTTTATTCTGTTTGGGTAAGGGTTGTGACATTATGCTACTGGTCCTTTTTTCAGAATTAGGTTACTTAGATACTATATTGTCTTGCTTCCTATTTACACTGAAGTCACGTAAGAAAATGATTAGATCACTGCATGGTAATGTGCATATTCATATCCATTGTTACACGTCATTGCTTTATTATGATTACTTATAACATGTGACGTGTAACAATGGATATAAATATGACAATCCTGTGCAGTGATCCAATGATTTTCTTACGCGACTTCAGTGTCATTTACTTATGGAAAAGATGAACCTTCTTTTTTTTCTTTTTGAAAAATAGACCCTTTTTTTTTTTTTTTTTTTTTTAAGTAACTCTGCATGTCTATCTTGTTTTATTATGAAAAAGTGACATCAAATAATACGTTATGAATGTAATGAAATCATATTGTTTCATTTTCTTAATATGACAAGTGCATATATCATTTATGTAACAGCATGTCTATTTGAACACGTGCATATAAATTGCTGGCTCATCTATACTTCCCATTGGTCATGGGAAACATGTCTGGTGCTGATGGGGTAACATAGTGGAATCTCTATCTGTTGCCCTTTCCAAATAGAGATGCACCTTCATAGGATTAAAACATGCTCATTCACATATGGAAATAACAACTTAATGCATTTTAATTCATACCGACATAGTGCATTGTGAACAATGAGGCTGATGATAGAACAATGGTTGCAGATGAGGAGGATCGGATCATTGTCGCGGCCCATGCAATTCATGGTAACAAATGGGCAGTAATTGCGAGGCTTCTGCCAGGGAGAACTGATAACGCTATTAAGAACCACTGGAATTCCACCTTAAGGCGCCGTTGCATGGAACATGAAAGGATTAAGTCGGAATCCAGCAATATGGTGGAAGATGTTAGCTTTGACAAAACAATGGCATCCTCTGAAGAAACTCTATCATGTGGGGATGTGAATTCCATCAAATCCTTGGAAGGAAAAGATGTCAGCTCTCGTGAAAATCTGGATGATCAGAATGGAGACAAGGCTCTAACAGAGGATCCATGTAGTTTCCAAGTGAAAGCCCCGCCTACTCTTTTCCGTCCAGTTGCACGAATCAGTGCGTTTAGTGTATATAATCATCCTATAGAGAGCTCAGAACCTTTGTTGCGACGCCCAAGATTAGTTCCAGCGCAAGTACCTTTGATTCAAGCATCCAAGCCAGAGGTCGGGATCTGCAAATTGCTTGAAGGAATTTATGGTGAGCGATCAGTGCCTAAACATTGTGGCCACGGTTGCTGTGTGCCCGAGTTCAGTCGCAAGCCTTACTCTTTGTTGGGGCCAGAATTTGTCGAGTTTTCAGAGCCTCCATCATTTCCAAGCTACGAATTGGCTTCAATAGCCACAGACATAAGCAACTGTGCTTGGCTGAAAAGTGGGTTGGATAACAGCAGTGTTGGAGTGATGGGTGATACAGCAGGCAAGATCTTTTCCAATGGATCTCCAATGCCAACAGGGCATTTTGACGAGAACAGAATCAACGATCATTTACGGTATGAAGAGGGAAAGAGCAAGTTAGTGGGCATGATGACCAATGTGCTATCAACCTAGATTGGCGGGGAGTCCATATATCACTGGCTAATGTTGATGGCTTGCGTCGAGGTCAATTATTCTCTATCCTTGTTCCCTAAACATTGCGAAAAAGGGTCAGTTTGATTTAGAAGGTACCTAGGTTTTGGAACCACAGTCCAGAGATTGGCTTGTTTTTGCTGATACAAAAAAAAATCTCGGAAAAAAGAGGAAGAAATTACTGTTATAGATCAGTATCCTTTTAATTGGCCAGGGTGCCTGGATGCATGATGCAGAAACAATACCCCGGTTTTTGCTGTGTCGTAAGGGCAAAACTTTAATCTTTTACTGTTGCATAAAGAAATGATACTTCGTTTTAGCATCACATTCTTTTGGTCTTTCCTTGGTTCTTAAAACCCTTTTGACATTGAATAGTTCTATTGTTTTCTGAATTTAGTTCAGAAATGTGTTGAAAACAACCAGTTCGATTGCAAACTGGTGAGTTGGAGGAAGCTCATGCATTGATCCGTTTGAGCGAAAATGATGATTTGATGAATAAAAACTCGAAGCAAAAGGACTTAAAACTGATTTGCATCTTATCTTGACTTGGTTGCTAATACTTATAAATTGCTACAAGCTAGACTTTGTGATATGTGAAAGTTTTAAGAGAGTTTTTGATCATCTGCTGACAAATATGCTGAAAACTTCCATATCAAACATTTTGCATTGCATATTATTTCTTGTCAATGCTTCTTAGAATCCATGGAGGAAAATCAGGACATGTGATTGCTCACCAAACCAAAGCAATGGCAAAAAAATCAATGGATGGTCATGACCTACTCGATAATAGAGCTATTTATGCCCATTCCCATTGTTGGAGAAGACAACAAACCTGACCGGTAGCAAAAATTGGACAAGCATGCAATTTTCCACAAAACTAAAAAAAAAAAAAAGGAAAAAAAAGAAAAAGAAAAAAAAGAAAGGGATACTTTCACCTACCAAAGAACAGATGATCATTTGCAACTGTAATTGCCCATATGTAATACTTTTTGTGTGAAAGAACTAATTACTCAAAAAACTTAAATTGCATATACATGTATTTTTTTATGGGAAAAATGGTAATGGGGATAGGTTATTTCACATCTATCGAATAGTCAACAGAATATTTGGAATTGCTTATCACTTACACTTACAGTTGCATCTGTCAGTCTCCCATCTAGTACACTGGTTAAGAAATTAGCAGATAAAGTTTCCTCTCATTTCTAGGCGCTAGAAAATTTTCCTAAGCATGATGGATGACCACTAACTAACACAAGCTCTTCGAATCGAAGGGGCTCAAATCTTGGACAACATGGAACATCTGCCAAGGCTCAAGTTGGTCCTCATTTATCAATCAAGCCAACTTGTGTTAGCTCGAGCATTTCTTTTTAGTGGAATGAAGCTCATAACAATACTACTCATGGGGCCTTGGAATTTGAATCTCTCTTTTGAATGGCAAATCCAATATGATTTTGTTGGTCAATCATCTCTTAAGAAAAAGGATTCAAATTTTGGGAACTTGAACTAGATTTTTGAAGGTAATGATGAAAATAGTACTATAGTTTTGAACCCAAAAAAAAATGAAAATATATTTAGAGCTGTGTTCACACCATGCTTAGATTGTTGGAATTTTAAAATGCTACTAAGGGGATTAATCTTGGAAATTGAAGTAGATTTATTAAAAGGAATAGTGGTACGAGGTTCTTCTTCAAACTCATTAATTTAATCACAATTTGCAAGCTGTAAAAGGCTTATTAAAACGGTACTCTGCACATGCTCCTTTGTCTCTACAAAATAGTTTGTCAAATTTTGAGCCAAAACCAGTTTCTGCATTCAAAATGTCAACCTTTTCACACTAGCCATGACTTCACTTTCTTTTTTATTGCATGTTTTAGCCACCATATGAGCTCAAAACCATGTACAACTCCAAATTTTCTTGGTTTATTGCTTCTTTCTTTTCAGGGCAACTGAGATTTAACCCAAGTCTACAAAGAGTTTGATTCGATTACATTAAAAATTGGCTATTATGTACTGTGTCGACTTATGCTGATAGTTTGATTCGATTACATTATAGTTGATCGAGTGTGATCTAAACAATATTATCTTGTCTGTTAAGTTACTATCTAATTACATTGCGTTCACATTCGTTTACTAAGCACAATCATGATTGGTTGAGAGCATTTTAAACAATATTATCTTGTCAGCTACTTAATTACATTTTAATGGTCAGATGTGTGCTCTGAGGTAGTATTATCGTGTCAACTAAGTTAAGGTCCAATTACTTCATGACTAATTTAAAACGTTCTGAAATGACGTTACAAAAATTGTAACTCGTGAATCATATATTCATATATCACCAACATTAATTTGAAATCACATGTAACAAGTTTGGGTTTATGTGGGCATGGAACATTTAGGGAAGAAGATAACAATGAGGCCAACTACACTTATGTACCAATGAGGGCAAGAACCAGATAGAATGGGGGATTTATAAGTGCTAACAAGCAACTATAGTTGTAGTTATAAAACCTGGCCGACCTGTCAGTCAGATCACATCATGATTAGTTGAGAGCGCTTGAAATAGTATTATCTTGTCTGATAAGTTACAACCTAATTATATTGCTCTTATATTTTTTATTACTATGGTAATTGTATCATAGACTCATATATTATCAATATTTGGAGTCACTATACATGTAGCAAGTGTGGATTTATGTAGACATGGAACATTTAGGAAAGATCACAACACCACCAACTTATACTTTATAAACGAATGAGGACAAGAACCAGGGAGAAGGGAACATATATTAGTGCTGCTAAACATCTAGGGCCATAGTTATGAAACCCGACCCGAACAGCGTTTGTCCCGCAACCTGGATCTTAAACCGGTTTGAATTTTTATAAAATTGCGTAAGTAGTTGACCCGTTTTGACCTGTTGACTTATGACTTATGACCCGAGGCCTTGTCCGGGTCAGCCCCACGGGTCGGGTTTTGTAACACTTTGTCTATAGCCTAAAACTATGGCTGTTGAAATGAAAGACTGGATGATGGTTTTGTCTCCTTGTATTCATTGACTTGCATTCTCTTGCCACACTTGACTCAAGACCTGAAGTACCACAGACAATCACACCCACATCAACACAGCCCCATTGCTCACATATGGATCCAAAAATTTCTGCAGGAAAAGAAAAAAAAGAGGAGTTGATAGTCAAAACCATAGACCAGCTAGCCATAGAAAGTTTATACAATTAGCTGTTATAAGAAGAAAAAAAATACGTTACCTTTGAAGTCTGGTCTTAAACCATACAAAATGGTTGTGTTCTCAGACAAATCCACAGGTTTATTGCATAGTGACTGATCATCCTCAGTTGTTTCACTATCATTATTAATACCATTCTCGGATTTCTCACATCTGGATGAAATTCCTGACCTTTCCTCCCAAAGGTACCAAAAAACAACCACAAGGCCGCCGAAGATAACAACACTAGCAACCATGCAAACCACCACTAAAAGCCCTCTGTACCACCAAGCTTTTACATCAAAAGTGCCTATGTAATAGATATAAACTAGAGCCCTCAAAATGATAAAGCCCATTACACATGAGAAAACATATGTTCCGAACCACATTTTGTTTCCGGTAAAAACCAAACCAGACATGGCATGTTGCCTACTGGAGACAGTATATATATTTTCCGCCTTGTGAACATTATAATTACCCTCTTCCTGCACAAATGAAAAGTAAGATTCTACGAAGTGAATACAAGTAATTTGGAGAATGCAAAAAATTATGCTTACCAATAGTGGAGGTTCTGATTCTCGAGTGACATAAACACGAACCACAAGATTTAGTTTATCAGAGAAAGATGAACAGATTGGTTCCACGCTGAGTGTGGAAAGTACTGAAAGTTCACTTGATTTTCTGATAGCCCAAACTAAAAGAACATTTTCGGGTGGACAAGGCTTCCCTTCCCTAATACGGTGGAAAATATCACTCAAGATAGCCAAAAATGGTGAAATCCCAATGCCACCTGCTACTAAGATAAGGTTCCGGTACCTGAAATTTGTTGGTAAATGTTCTAACATCAGTTCATTAACTAATACGAATATGTATAAAATCTGAGCAAGTAGAAAAGCATACTTTAAATAGTATGGTGATTCATAACCATAAGGCCCCTCAACAGAAGCTGTTATTTTGTACTCCTCTCTTTGAAGAAATTCTGAATTCAAAATCTTTGAGATTCTATCCTTTAGCTTTGTTGTCCACTGTCCTTGAACTTTTATAAGAACGGAGAAATAACTCTTGCCATCGAGAGGACTAGATGAAACGCTAAAGGGATGCCATTGAAACCAAGATATTTCCCGAACTTGAAGGAAAATAAAACTGAGGGCATTATACCGCAAATCTAAAGTGACAAAAAATATAGACATCATTAAATGTTAAGTTCATAAGATATAACATATTAACATGTAAGAAGAAACAACTGAGATGTGAGAGTTATTATTATTACCTGCAGGTTTTGAAAGAAGCAGTTGCACAACTCCACAGGGAAGGCATCTGGCTGAAATTATGTTAACGGCCCTTCGTGATTGGCAGAATCTCAAGAAACGGTCAATCATGAAAAGAAATATTCCTCCGGTGGCCATACTAAAAATGTAATCCCCAATATGCATAGCAAAGAAGATGATGAAGACAATGTAGAGTTGATGGGTGTAAAAGAATAGCTCGAAGAATCGCCTTCTCACTGGAGCAAGTGATGTGACCCACATTAAGAGACCGATTGAAAGAGTTATTACTCCAGCAAGGTTGGCAACACCATAACCGCTCCATATCAATATCTGCAACATAATAAATCACAAATTTGTAGCTTAACGTACCCTTCTGTGTACTTCTCTGTCCCACTATAAACGTCAAGATGTTACGATTAAGAAACAAAGTAAAGATTAACTTCCTTGCTTTTCCAAATTCTAAACAACTAAGCAAATAAAAGGAGACAGTAGAGAAATGACTTGAAAACTTGTAGGATTTTGATCATCATTATGCATTTCTCGGAATTCCTAATTGACATACTATTTATCAATTTTTAAAATAGTCGATTACGACTTCAAGCATAAACTCATAAACTAATCCATGTAATTCACATACTATTAGTTATGTGAATTATTTTGTGCAGCATTAATCGTAATATGATTTATTTGAAAGGACTAGGTATACAAAAAATGACAGAGTGAGAATTTATGTTTAAGCACTCACTTGTTGTAGGAGATCTCCGTTCGCTATCCATGAAAATATCATGGAGAGTCCATGCAGTGTGAAGAAAAACATTGTCAGATTTCCCAGCCACACGTGATATCTTATAGCATGCTCAAAAGGGATATCTATAAAACGGAGAAGAATCGATCCCCTCGCTATTGGCAGAAATAAAAAGACTAAGCAAATTACTCCAATCTCAGCAAAGCAAATTCCCAACACGTACAACATAAAGAAGCTGAAAAATTATGATTAACAAATAATCAATGACATGAATATTTAAAGAATATGTAACAGAAGAAACTAATGCCAAATTTTTGTTTTTTCGAATCAAAAGATGCACACACAAAGATTAAACAGTACAAACATATTTGAATATTCAAGTCAGATAGTGCAATAAGTATAAGCAAAGTATCATACATTTTGTTCTCTGTGGTTACCAACATCTCCGTGATGTTCCTGATATTATATACCACGAAAGCCCAAACGATATAGACCAGAAGAACAAGAATTCCAATTAACTCTGCTGCAGAAACAGCACCTAATGGTCCATCCACCATAACAGGATATGTCCACAAGCGATAACTTGGAGTACCACGAGAGTTCTCCCTGTGATTAACCAAGTATGGCAAAGAATAAAGGACCGATAAATAATCATATTCTTTCTCGAAACAACAAAATAAATCAATAAAACCCCCTTAAAGTTTCGTGAGACCAATAAATAGTAAAGCAATGCAACATGGACTGATTGAAAAACCACTGAGAGATCTATGTTTTTAATTTGGTTCCTATATAGCGCAATCAAAACAAGTTTACCCTGTTTTCAACATACAAAGGTTCTTATTTCCAAGTTCCGAATCCATAATCCAACAAATTGAGAACCAACTTAAAAGTACAAATTGTCGACCCTAAGCCATACCACAAATATCAGAGGAAAAGTGAACATTTGAACTTGCAGCAGTGTGATTTGCTTACTGTAGTTGGACTTCGAGCTCTTCTTCAGGTGCTGAGATGATCTTATATACTACAGCAAGAATCGCTATGATGGCAACTGGACTGCTAAATACAAGTAATACCCTTCCTGCAAATTGCAGGTTCCAAACTTAGTAATTGGGACCACTAAGCACTAGCTAGTTATAGAAAGTTACGATCTTTTTGAAAAAAAGCACTTACCTGAAATCTCAACAATAGTTCCAGCTGCAGCTTCAATCCAGGATTCATAATCTTTATTGAAGAACTCCAATGGATACAGAAAAATAACAGTAATCCACGCGGTGAAAACCACCAGTATTGAGATCTTGAGTACCCATTTCACACTAACTACAAAGAGACGTGCCTTCTTGACATAAGAAGGCCCGACAGCAGGATCTGAAAGAAGAGGTTTACAATGAGCTGAATCTTTATCCATGAAAACGAAGCAATTTCCGATGAATAAGCAGACCTTTCTATTCCTCTTTATATTCCAAATAATTTCTTTTTTTCATCCCTTTGGTTTCTTTACCAACTCTTGCTGGAACCGTGAATCATGCATAGCCAAAACGACATTGTGATCAAATAACACAACAAGACTAATCATCATGGCCATTCATTCTAAGAGAAATGACACTTGTGGTAGCAGCAAGCAATCAAATTAATCACATAAATTTCTTGAAGTTGACTTTACTCATTACCCTCCAAGGCCCTCGGAACCACAGGTTAAGGACAATGATAATTTAAGCATATAAATGAAAACTGAAATCACGACAACATAGTAAAGAAATATATCAAACACAAGAAACTGATTAGAACATATTGTTAATTTGTTGACATAGCAAATCATATTAAAAAAAAAGAAAATAGTTATTTTAACATACACATGCCAACAAGTGTCACATCCTGGTTTGAGAAAAAGATATGCACATGTTTTTTAATTTCTACATATGACTGTTTGGTGGAGCCTGGAAAGGCAGTTAAAGAAACCAGTCAGTCACCCACATTTTTTTTATGCTTTGCCTGAAGAAACTTGGCTTGCCAAAAGGTCTTGAAACCACTAGTCATCCACGTTGATTCAACACACACTCAACACTCTAATTATTGATTATGGGCAAAAATGGAACTGAGTAACCTTTACTGTTTGCCTCCATCTGTCCACCATCAAGGCCCACTTCAAGTTCAGCAGCTGCAAGGTTGATGAGCCTTCATTATTGTCCCCCTTCTACTAGCTTCTTGTCCTCCATATCATCCGTCTCCACTCTCTTGGGCATAACAACAAACAGTTGGTGTGCACTTATTCGGCTGCCCAAACCTGATAAATTGATATAATACATACACGAAGACCCTAAAATTTTCTTCTCTTTTATTTCACTAATAATTCAATGAAGGAAGATTTTGGGGTGCCCAATTGCCCATATTGATTTCAGATGGGCCCATTTTGAGCATACTGTGCTCAACACCTGAAACGGTCCAGTTCAGATTGTAGTTATACAATCCCATGCCAAATTGAACCCATTCATCTTTTTGGAATCTTGGATCACAGCCCAATACACCAATCCATTTCCACACTAATCTATAAGTGTCAAGGTGGAAGAAACGACAGAGTCCTTACAAAAGAGAAAAATATAAAAAAAATTTATGAACTTAGTTATCAAAATAAACAGTACTTTTGAATAATAAAACTGAACAAATAACACTCTCAAACAATTTATCATCAACAAATAATACCCCAAAACACATTCCGTTAG
>JAYMTT010001075.1:0-10504 GCA_036898025.1 Hypseocharis bilobata
AGACTGTATGTCAACCCTATGAGACTAACCATCCATGTACTCCATGAGACTAACCAATGTGTTGTCAGCAGTGGACTTATCATATCCATGAGGGTAGTTTAAGGGATGGAATTGACATATCTACGAGGATTAGTTGGATGCTATAAGAGTACCTAATCGCAACCCAACCAGAGAGAGAGAGAGAGATAGAGAGAGATGTTACCTCCATTCATGTCAAACCATGAATTTGAACGAACTAGTCCGGCAAAAGTAGGAGTTGGAGTTCCTGATGTGGATTCACCAGGCCGAACACTGCCAGGAGTAGGCTTTGCAGGTTTTGCCACCACTTGTTCAATACCAATAATGGAAAGTACCCGACGCCCGAGGCTTGCAATGCGTGGAGATGGATCCTTCGCCAAAGTACACATAGCCAACACACATTGTGAATACAATGCATTATCTAGAGGTTTTGGCCTTGAATGATTAACAACCCCATTGCTGATACCATCATTTAATACACCAGAATCAGAATGTTGAGAGGAATCATCAGACAATGGAGATCCATGCATAACTCCAGAGGTGGCAAGAGGACTGCTGGTAGAGACCTTTCCATCTCGAATCACTGATGTGTTATCATTGCCCACTCTCAACAGAGGACCAATTTGAGAAGAAACAATACTTCCATGCGGCATGTATTGATTGGGATTGCTATATGGACTACCTGTACCTTTAATATGACCCAAAGAAGGTAAGGAATTCAGAAGAGAATTAGATTGCGGTTTCCAATATGCAGCAGCAATGGACTTCAGATGCTTGTTGTGGCCAAAGGCAAAGCGTGCTAGAGCTGTCAAAATCCAAAGAGACTGAAGTTCAGAATTCTTATCCACCAAACTAGACAATTGAAACAAAAATGACTAACTTGTAGAAACCCCACAAATAACACTGCGATGACAACAGGAAAAATGCAAAATGTACAACCCCACTGTCCTTGCCATCATCTTAATTACATCCTAGTCCTAGCAGACATATTTGACAACTTGCCCATGCCTTGATGAATACAGAATATCACATAAATCAGTTTTACATAATGTCATTTATTTATTTATTCATTCATTCATTCATTCATTTATTCTGGGTTTAGATTCAACAGTTTCACCTCAAAAAATTTCTGTCAAGTTCTAATCTCAACACACGTAACTAAATACTAGCCAAAGGAAAACAGCTTACACACAGTTCCATATAGATTGGTTCATTTGCTTATTGGGACATCAGATGTCAACAGTGTTCTATACTAGCACAAGATTTATCATCCACATTCCTTCTTTCAGGTTAAAACATAGTTCTACTTTAAATTGTGCAGAAAGTTTGCTGCGTAGCAGCATTCATCTAAATAGACTCTTCTACTCTGTCAATAACTCTGGTATTTACTCATGACTTAAGGCAAATCAGATGGAGCTCCATTTTTATAAAAAATCATTTTTTCACTTGGTCAGTAACTTTGGTATTTACTTCGTGGAAAAATATATATATATTCCACCATCACTAACAAAAAATGTTAACCGAGATATTTTAATACTTAATGTTATTTTCATGGAATAACCTTACAACTAAACAGAACTGAATGATTATTTTCAATCATTGTTAGTTTAATTTTACATTCTTGATTGAGGGAAAATTAGGAGCTCATACTTCCTCCGACTCTAAATACAAGGTTAGAGATATAAAAAGGAACTAAAAAGATAAATATTGCAGTATGGAACATGATAGAGAATTAACAAAACAGGTAAAAGTGCACAAATTGGTCACTTGCGTAGGCTTTTTATGACTCGCTAGGAAGTTGAAAAGGTTGAAGTTTGGAAGAGATAAAGAAAACAAGGAAAATGTTGTCTTTTTGCTATGATAAAAAGACGTCAAAATTGTAGCTGAATGTCCAATCGAATACATCACTAATAATTCAAACCCTTCTTTTCTAGAAGTCAAACACAATCTATAAAAATAATATTAACCATTTTCAGAGTGACGTATCCTTGCACATCTTATGTAATCAAATAAAGAACCGACAAAACACCAAGAGCCATGGCAAATAGTAAACCTAGTGACATTAATATGGGAGATTTGACAGCTATTTACATACCTACAGCAACCTCTGCTCTGACCAGCGGGCTTCCATCTGAAACAACGCTTAAGAGACTTCTAACAATGCTAATTTCAGCCCTAATTTTTTCATCATCATCACACTCTTCATCTCCTCCAATACCATCTCTGCATGAGTCGGATCCAATGTCAAGCAAGGTACCCAGTGCAAAAACGGCAGATGCCCTAACCTGAAATATAATGACATGAGGAATCAGGTAAGAAATGCATAACTCAAATTTAATAATGTATCATAGAGTACAAACTCTCAAAGGAAGACAGTAAACCTCTGGTTGGGGCTCAGACAGCAGAGGAGCATATACGGCAGGGGCATCTGCCTGTAAACCTATAATTTGGGCCTCTGTGAAATCTTCCCACAACTTTCCTAGACAGAGGCAAAGCCATTGAAGAAATAAGGGTTCTGTCTGTGCATCATTTGGAGTTGAACCCTGAAGATGCTTCAAGCAAACATGGATAAGACCAGCTTCAATACAGGCTTCCTGGCCCCGTCTATGCCCATCCACAATGACGGCCAAAACAAATGCAGCCATCGCACGCTGTTCTGGATAAGCTTCCATACTATCAAGAAACCTGATGAAATATGTGTGGCCCCCATCCTTCACTAGATCAACTTGGCATGACTGGTACCCCAGAAGACATCATCAGTGATATTGAAAACTATGCAGGATAAAATGCCAAAAGAGTTTTGGTACACAAGTTGCAGGAGAACGAGAAAATGTAGAACAAAAAATATATTTTCTTCTGGTAGTTTTGGCATACACAAGTTGTTAGAGAAGCAAAAGGTGCAAAGAAGAAAAGAACAAATGGCATATAACGTAAATATTCGTTTTGTATGAACAGTATCCCGAACTAACAGAAGTTCTAGCATCAAGACACTTGCAAGAATATCAGAGACAAATAATAAGTTCCTTGGAATAACAAGCCTGATCAAGACAACAACCCACTAAACATCACACCGTACATACATATACATATATATCTTTGTTGCGGAAAATTTATCCATATTGACTTGCAGTTATTTTTAATTTAATTCATCCGTTAAGTCCAGTGTTTATTCTGAGTCACAAGGCCAAGATGCACCATTGTATGTTCCAGTAACTAAGTACAGATTCCTATTTACTCATGGCAAGAAGTAATCATATTTAAAGTCTCTCAAAGTACTATCCTCACAAGTACCGGTAGAGAAAGTATATCAAGACTTATATTCCTCAATAACTTTCATGCAGTTACAAATACAGTCAATTCATCCTTCGAGCATCAACACTGTGCCCAATGTCTACCAGGTTATTAGCATAAAAATTCTATTAACTTTTAGATGACCATGCAAAAAAAAGTGATGCAGATAAGATTGAAAGATATAAAAACCTTATCAAGAGCAAGAATCTTTGTCCATATAAAAACAAGAATTTGCCGTAGCTCAGGTGTCGTCGTTTGTAACAGCTTCAGAACATATGGAAATATTCCAACAGACAAGGCCTGCAAAAACAGAACAGAAACTGTATAAGCACGTCACAGTGTGTGACAATACAAGCAAAGATTGTACTTAGTGGAGGGGGGAAAGAAATGAAATAGCAAAGCCACCATATAACTACCAGATCCACAGCCCATGGTCCCATGTCAAGGAATCTTCCAAGAAGAACCAATGCACGAAATCGATGGCATTGACTAAGTAAAACCTGAAGAGTTTGAAGACAGGTCATTATATGCAAAGGGAAATGACAAGAGGTACAAGAATCGCCCACAAAAGAAAAACAAATCAATACAGGAAAATGAAGAACGAAGACAATGAGAAGGAAGAACATAAAACAACAAAAATTCATCACCGCTTCTATATCCAGCCTTAAGGGGCCAATAGAATTGGTTGAGATGAAGAATAAACGAGTGCCATAGACGTAATCAAGTAACAATATACTGCCTCAAGAGCAAATTAAATTGGTTCAGAGATTTATCCTGCAAACAGAAACAGACATGCACGGATCTCCACAGGAAACTAAAACCGTTCAAATATGTCTCAGAATAACTAGACAGTCATACAAACAGATAGACAATACCTAGTCATTGACAAAATGAACACCAAGCAAAAGTAACAACCAGGTAATGCATTGACACCTTACCCATCAAAAAATAAGAAACGGAAACTTCACAGGAGATTCAGAAATCATGTGACCTACATCCCAAAAGTTTAGGGTCACCATACTATGGGATGACTATGGCCCTAAAATAACAAAACCCAAGAAAAGTGGCACACCTGAAGAACAATAGGCAACTGCTCTGGTGGTTTCTTATGTTCGGATCCATGGTCAAGCCATACCTCGAAAGCAGTCAGCTGCTCAGTGAAAAATGGGCTTGGCTGAAAAAACAGAAAGATGAAAGCACATGCATAGTAAGCATAAAGGACACAATACATTTGCAACCCTACATTAGGATTCTCAACCAATAGAGGAACAGCACACACGCACACGGAACTATGCTGTTAGGATCATTGCAAAACCATACACACCTGGAACTCTGCATTAGGATCCTCAACCAGCGCAGGAAGCTGAGAAAGGCATATTTCAGCGGCCATGTCCCAGGCATCCCTGTAACGCATACAAGTTATAGTCACAAAGAGTAATATTTAAAGGAATAAACATGTAAGAGATGCACTTCACAAATTGTTACCACATGTGATGCTGATGGGTAGGTGGTAACATCGGGTGAGAAATTGGGGAACAGTTTGCAGAACGCATAATTCTCTCAGCAAGTAAAAAGTTCCGGAATAGACTAGCAACTAACAAATCTTGCCTGAACAGTCTCTGAAAAAGATCTGCAGCGCAAAACTAAGTATTGGCTACAAGTACCACCAAAACAAGCCATAAATGAACAGCTACGTCACAGTAAACACATTATGACGTATCAAAGAAGTAAATTGAAAAAGAAAAATACCATGTGGGAGAACATTCCATGCAATTGTGTCTGTAACAGCAGTAAAAATCCAATTTAACTCGCCCAAGAGAGTTTTCCGGTCATTTTGACGGCCAGGAATTCTATCTATGAGCGAATAATCAAATGATTCATGAAGCAATGAACGTGTGCAGAACCTGGGACACAATTTATAATAATAATATCATAAGCAAACCAATGAACATGTAGCTACCCAAAAAAAAAAAAGAAATAACGAGTTCTGTTACGTCCCACATCAACTGGGCCAGTCAGTTTGTTCTTCTATAAAGAGGCTCCCCCATGATAGCTCTCTTAGTCAGCACTCAATGGGGAGTGATGTAGGGGACTACACCCACTTTTTAACCCCACAAAAAAATAAAACTTAAGATATATAATAAGCATAGCCAAAAATCATCAAACAATTTAAGGTACCAAAGTTAATATTGCGTATAAATTAGATGGATCCAACCATTCAACAAACAAATTTAGTGAAAAATATTGGTTGTACCAAATTGAATCCCAGAAAGCACACATGATTATACAATATGAGATGAAAATGTAGCACGTATTACCATTGAACAACATATAATCATAAGAGAACAATGATTATTGACTTGAGAACAGATTCTTCTTCAATAACTCATAGTCAAACAAGTATCGCCAACTCAGAGACTCAAAACCCCAAAAAACAAAGTGAAGAATGTTCATATGAAACCACTCATTGCACATAATTAGGGACATTTCCAAAGGCCCATGATGACCGACAATGATGATAAAAAAATTGATTTTTCCTCCAAATAAAACTATAAACAAAGGCCAAATAAGGGTTCAAAAAGAACACACACTGGTAAAAAATTTGATAAAATGAAACTCAAAACATCAGCTACCAACAAGCATGAGGGGTGCAAAAGGAGAGACAGAAACCAAAAACAGATCAAACAAACCAAGTTTAATGAATTAACCAATACCATATACTAATTAAAACAACATGACCGTCAATTACATGTCTCACATATTATTCTACTCCTTCAAAGTAATGAACTTCTGTAAAACAAGTATTAGAACAAGGTAACCTCTGATATTCGAAGGCATGCCTAAGTAAGACCTTTTATTCGTTATACCTTCTGCACCAAAAAGGCACAGAGTTCATGAGTATCCACATTCATAATTATTATAAGAAAAAAAAGGGTGAAGTCTTATTAGGTCTCAAAAAAAAGTGTTCCATGTGTGTGAACATGAAAGTCATGTCAATAGGTAATACAAACTTAATGGGCCACTCACTGTTAAGGAGTGTCCCACAATGCAATGAATGACACGGATGGTACATATCATCGTTAACAAGACCAAGAGTTGAGCTAAACCCTGTCAACCCGAACAGAGATCACAAACGTTACTGAAAAAAAAACAATAAACGAGAAAAGATGTTTCACCATCTCAATGCCATCTGGATAGGTGTGGTAAGGCACGAAGTGAACACATCAGCAGGAAACTCAGCACTCTGAGGAAGAGTCTCATGTGCTTCACAAGCTGCGAGCAAAATGCAATCCCTTGTGGATCCCCAATCATGAAGCTATCAAAAAGATTCAGATAAATAATAACATTAGGAGTTGCTTAATGAACCAAATTCTTATATGATGGAAACAAAAAACTACTAATGAAAAAATAGATAGTAAATATGATTATAATTACCTCAATAAAGGCATTGACGATCATTCCAGCAGCAGAACAGTCAAAAACATAAATGGAGGGTGTCTTCAACCAAGAATCAAGGTCACTAATGGGCAAGGGAATATACTGTGTATAACTCTGCAAACATAACCAGTTAGAAATGATAAAAATCTACTTAAGAAGACAGGAAAACAGCAAAGAGCAGGTAAAAAACCTTATTGAAGAGCCAAATTTCACCATTAGCGGTCGGCTTTGGCACGCCATGTCCATTATAATGAAACAAAACTCTCTCAGACTTGGCATATTTCCGACATGTGTTACAAAGTTTCTTAACTTCATCTACAGTTGGATCGAGTTCATGCTTATAACGAGCCTGCACAATCAACAAGCTAACTTGAAAAATGAACTCTGTACACTTAACATAGAACACAAATGCAAGGGAAGAAAATCTCACCCTTGGTTGCCACCTTTCATACTGACTCCTTAATGTTTTTGCAATCGTTTCAAGAGCTTTTTGAGGTGCCATAGAAAAAGGATCTGCCAAAAGGAAGAAAATAAGAAGATTGAGATGTGTAACATATTCTACATGGAAAAAATAATGCTAGAGAATATTATTCTAGTTTGATTACACAATTCAGTATATTACCAAGGGGATTGATGGAGAAGGAAAATTACTAGTGCAGGAAAAAGAAGAAAAAGACTTGTTGTGGATTAAGAATTCTAATGTTAGTAGTTCAAAATTGCCAGTATTTTCCTCCCTTCCCAAGTCACCGAATAAAGCATGATGTGGAATACAAGAATTGAACACATAAAAGCAGACACTGATAATGAAAGCAATTTATATGTATTTAAGACTGCATAATGATATTCTTAAAATCAGCAGGAATAGAGAATTCTATCCTCAAGTTTAGCACATACCAAGCATGGTTACAAGGAGAATATATGAACCATGAGATCAAACAAGGAAAGAGGAACGCAGTGAAATTATAGTTATTTTTAGTACTAAACGTTACAAGAACAACTGAAGTAAAATTATATTATTATGAAAATAATATAAAAGTATTGCAATCAATTTATCTACAATTCAGGAAACTATTCCCAATATGTTGGCGCCTTACTTAAGAATTGATGGAATAAAAGAAATACATAAAAGTAAAAAAAAAAAAACATTACATTTGAGAAAAAATATAGGAAAGTGTCACTAATTACAATTTGGCAGTATATCAGAAACAAGAACAAAGCATGCATCTTTTATTATGTAAATAATAAAAAAGGATAATTTTAAAGGGCTCAAGTATCAGACATTTGAATATAACTGAAAATCTTTCTCTATTCGCAAAAGAAATAAAAGATAACACATGGAAAATTATATAAAACAATTAGGTGAGAAACCGCAGTTGAAAATGCACCTATCCAGCACTCCATCCTGGCACAAGGTGATATCTTAATTACATCGGGTGGATCAACACTGATGTTTAAACATAAAACTAGAGCTACACATCCTGTCTTCATCTGCATAAAAAGTGGGGAATTAAACCAAAATAGAGACAAACTTAAACAATATCAAATTGTAAGCACTTACTAGAAACATTAATCAAAAAAGACTACATAGAACTGGTTTAAAAATAAAATAAAAGGACAGATCCAACCAGAAACTAATGTGAATTTATGCATAATATCGCAAAGAGAAATGGAAAGCTATTTTCTATAATACAAGACATTTTAAAAGGGGGGAAATGGTCAAAAGTTCATAGAAATAAACAAACATCTCCATGCTAGAGAATTGCCATTAGTAATATTTGGTGTTTCACCAAACTGCACTGCCAAATCCTCACAGCTACTTCTACTTTCTTGCAATTTTCCCCTCATTACTGGTGATTTTATTTTAAATTTTCTAGTGCAGATACCTCTCCTCCTTCAATCCCAACATTCCTTTCATATATGAAGCATAAAAAATCATTTCCTCATAGCAACCACAATTTGAAATCCCAATGGTTATGCCATGTTTATAACAAAATAAAAACAATGATTAACTGTTGCAAATCATTTCATTTCTCGCAGGTTCATATGGGAGGTTAGCTATCCCCTAAATTCTGATTACAAGATGATTCCAGCCAAAAGTCAATAGATAGAGGAACTTAATTCATCATTTTCACTAGGGCTGTATCCGATTGACGTACCATTAAACTTGTTCAATAACATCCCATGGATGCATTTCATGCAATAGATAGCAGATGATGAGAATGCAAGGCAATGATTGCCAAGAGTCACGACGTTACTTAAGTTAGAAGTTCACATCATTGCAGTACGGTGTTTTTTTTTCTTTTTTTTGCATTTAAGGGTGGAAAAGCCAAAGTTTGGAGTTCAGAGATATTTGAAGTCCACAACTCTAAATATTGATAGAGCTTAGAATTCCTTGTTGCTTGTTTTTGTTGGACTTTGTGACTTATAAACAAGTTGCTCTCTCATTACTTCCTAAATTCAAGTCACACAAGTTGGCATTCTCTTCCTCAGTTTGTATAACTATACTTACTCAATAGTATACACTATATACGAATCATAAAATGAATAACATAGAGACTGACTTCGCAATTACAATGCAGCTCAAATTGCGGCTAACATGTTAATATAAATGTACATGAGACAAAAACTTCAAGGCTCGAGCAGCCTGAATGGCCAAATTTTGCATTCAAAATGGCCAAAAAAAGACACCTTATTCTGAAACCCACTCTAAACTAAAAGGTTAACCTGACAGGCTAAAACTTTTGAGAACTATCATCAGACATCAAGAAATATACATTCATGGGTCAATTTAGATCACAAATTTCCGCAGCTTATAATCATATATGGCTAAAGAAACCGCACCACAATAAGAATGGTCTATGTATGTGTGAATGTTAGTGCAATTAGTCAAAGAGGTAACATTGTGGCCATGTTATATTTTCTCGTAGCTTGTCAAATTTTATATCCGAACTAAGACATTGAATGAAACAATGAGGCATAAATTGGTACCAAAACATCCAAGCTAATATCATCATACACTGAAATCTACACAGAAATGACTGAGATTATCAGAAAGAGAAATGGCAAAAGGTGAAAGTGAGAGCATACTCGGTCCTTAGGCCTCCATTTAGAGACTAATCCGCTGTCGGAGGGACCAGTGGGCACGCAGGCCTCAAACGCATCGTGCCGGAGCTCGCACAAAACGACGGTTTGGGGCAAATACGCCATGCTGGTGGTAGTGGCATTCCCGTAACTACTGCTCGCAGTCTCAGAGTCCCGTCTCTGAGAAGAGAGCAAATCGCTGTCATCGACATGGTTGCTGGAAGCGCAGTCGTCCAAGTGATTGGAGACGACGGACATGGTGGATTGTGAAAACCGAGACGCCATCAAATCCCCCAATGCCATTCAAATCCGAAAAATCAAAAATTGCAATACAGCAAGCAAGCAAAGCAATCAATGATTCAACCTTGCCCTAATCGAGAAATCATAGCCAAAACGTAGAGATAGCGTAGCAATAAGAAAACCTAGGGCGTTCAGTGAGGCACTCGAGGATCGAGAAAGAGGAAGAGGAGGAGAGGAAGAGAGAGGGCCGGATGAGAGTGGACAGCAAGGGATGCGGAGCAAAGAGAGAGAGCATAAACTGCCGGCCAGAGATGGAGTGGCTGACGGAGGGGGTGGACGGAGCTGCTGGATGGGGCAGCAGCTTGATGCGAAGAGACGCAATGAAATCCAAACGAACGAGTGCTGTTTTTGACCCCGCGTGTCATTCTCAAAAAGA
>JAYMTT010001076.1:0-10503 GCA_036898025.1 Hypseocharis bilobata
TCGAAAATTTTAATTAATAGGGAGATCAACTATAAAAAATTTTAAAATACAAGAAGAACGTATAGAATAAACAATAATACGAGGCTATAGGTAAATAGAAGCTCTTTTTTTCCAATTCTTTGGCTTTTGTTTGGTATAAAAGTTGAAGTGACAAAAGCATATTCCATAGCTCAAGAAAGGTTAAAACAAATGCTGGTAAGAAAAACGAACACATTCCATCATCCACACCATAGCTAAACAGTATAAATTCAAGGATGGAAGAAACGACATAAATTTTATAAAATAACTATAAGATTGTTGATATCAATTCTTACAATCATAATTAATGGCCAAGTTACTAAGATTTTCCTTACGAATCTCCTTGGCTAGTTATGAATGACCTACATGTCTTTGAATTGTTCGAAGACACGGACTTACTATGATAAATAAAAACTAAACGGACTCGTAATATTAGTTTATCGCTTAAAAAAATAGAGGAAAAAATGGTACTTATTTGTTTGCTTCATTGGCAAATATGGGATTAATTACATGACCAATTATTAAAAAAAAAATCACAGTTTTAAGCATTGAGGAAAAATTGGAGTAAATTCACAATTATTTTAGAAAAAACCACACAATTATTTTTTTTAAGAAAAAAGACACGTCAGCAAAGGGCTAAGGCCGTGTAAGCGTCACCTACTCTTCCGTCTCCAAAATGCAAAATCCAGAGTCCTCTGTTCTAATTTAGCGCTCTCTCTCTCTCTCTCTCTCTCTCTCTCCTCTCTTTCTCCGTCACACACTGTGTCACATTGCACTCTCTCTCTTCCTCAATTCGTCGAGAAACGAATCGCAATTTTGAGCTTAATCTCATTCATCGGATGGCAGGTAAATTTTGCATGTTTTTCTTTCTCTGGAACCATTTTTGCAATTAATTCTTGTTCACGAGAAAAATTCGTTTTGTCCGATGTTAATTAGGAGTGGCAGTTTTTCTCGTTAGTTCAGAGTTGTAGTTGACTAATTTTTGATTTTCAGGCTTACCCATTTTTGTTTTCTATGATTTTACTGCTAAATTGATTGAAATGGTAGTAACAATCTTCAAATTGTGGTTGGTGACCCATCTAAAGAATCATGAAGATGATCTTATGACAGTACTTTTGGTAGTGATTCTGATTTTCTTTAGTGCTCTAATTCAAGATGATAGTTTTTTGCCTTCAAATCATATGCACTTTGAATGGATTTATTCAATTTTCTAGGATGACCAAGTGCTGGACGAAAAGAAGAGACCCATTTACGTAAAGTTTAAGTTTTTAGCATAATATGTTTGTTTCATGAGATGGGTATTGGATAGCACAAATTGAGGGTTCATGGTGACTGAGCAAATAGGTTTTCGAACTCTTTTTTATGCAATGTTTGAAACACATTCAAGAGGATTGACCTTTCCTTGTCTTGGTTTAATTATCAACTATTGAAATCTTGTGAAAATGAGCTGTGCCACTTGTTTGTGACAATTATGGCCTTGGTTTTCATGGCTGGAGTGATTGATTCACCAGTTTAATAAGGATAGGAGATGCATCAACTATAATCATAGTTGGTTTCTTTTGGTATGAGAGTTCATCTTTAATTCACGTCATTGAAAAATACCACCTCCATTCTTAAATGAATGACCCTTTGACTTTTTAGCAAAGATTAATGATAAGTTTGTTAGTCCTTGATTTTCCATTTTCTACCCTTGTAACAGACTTCAAAAGTTGTATGCTTTAGGAAGTTCAACAATATTTAGTCTCTTGAAAAGGAAATTGGACATTCATTTTGGAAAATCTATATATAGTATAGTGTACATTCATATAGAAATGGAGGGAGTAAGAGAAAAGGCTGAAGTGACGGAAGAGACAGGGAATATGAGCTCGTTGTAATGCTAATATTGGCTTAATCCTTAATGTTTGATAGGTGTTTTAAGTTTTCTTAACCAACACAACAGTCTCAACAAACTAAAGTTACTTTAGAGATTGCAATTGCAATGGGATAGGGTATCTGTAAATTGTTATGATGAAAAATTGAAATGGTTCACAACATATGTATTCTGAGTTTTTCTATAATCATATGTGGTCATGAGGTAACTGTTTAGCTACGTACTCTTCTCTGTGCCTTGGCCTGACATGACCAAGAACACAAACCTTAACATTTTCATAAAAATAGGCAATTGTAATGAAATAAGTAATTCCAAAATATCAGCTAAGCTTTACAAGCATGTAATCTGATAAAATTGTAAATTTTCATGCAGCAATATCAGGGAAGATTATCCAAAATGTAATTGTAGCACAATGCTACCAACAGAATGTGCAGTTGGGCACCCAATATCGTAGGGGCTATTATGCCCCTAATATGTGCAACTTGCTTCCCTTTCAAGGAGGGAAGTTGGCATGGACTGGCATCTCTTCCATGCAATTGCGCACCTTACCAAAATACCAGAGTGGTTTTGTTAACCAAGGAACTGTTTACTGCAACGGTCTGTTCTAGACTCTCACTATTCAGGTCGATATCAAGTGCAACAATAACATTACAAACACCCTTTCAAATAATTGTTGTTTTCTTCTTTTTTATCATGCATCAAATTTTGTCCATTTCTTATGCGCTGGCTTGTGTTCTCATTCTGTTACTTGAACACCTTGGGTACATAATATGTGACAATTGTAAGCTGTTGCAATCTAGTCCATCATAGAGAGATTTGTTTTTAACTTTTGAGTTTATGTATTTTCATTTTGGATTTTCTTTCAGCTGCTTCATCCACTGCCGCAATACCATCTCTTGACAAGGTTGATTTTCTGAAACTTCAAAATGGCAGGTAGATAGTTTTTTCCACTAAAACATTTGCTTGAATATAGAATTTCCTTAATAATAGCTGTTAGTTTTTGGTGTTATTTGGTCTGTATATGTTACTTTGTCTTATATTTAAATTATGTCTACTATGATTTATGCTAAACCTATTGATTAGTGCTTACACCTAGTATCTGTATAAACCCTCATAAAATTTCACTGTGAGAATATATGATCCCGACTGCTTAACTATCAGATCTCTAGTTCATTTGGTAGTTCCTACAGTGGAAGTTGGAAGCTTTATGCTCCTTCTGGTGGAGCAAAATGCTGGTGTACTGATTAAACTTGGTGCTTCAATGTGCTCTGGCCTTTTCAAGCCATGGCCATTAAAATGCTCTTGATTTTCTTGTAACAAGCATATGATTGGTATTACCGTTTATGTGTTTATGTTCATCGATACAGTGATATTCGGGGTGTTGCTGTTGAGGGTGTCGAGGGAGAATCGGTGAACCTCACTGAACCAGTTACAGAAGCAATAGCTGCTGCCTTCGCTGCATGGTTATTGGAAAAGAAAAAAGCTGATTCAACTAAACGCTTGAGAATTTCAGTAGGCCACGATTCCCGTATATCTGCGCAGACATTATTGGTAATTTCTCCCATGTGTTAGTGAACTTGTGTTTGGTATAGTACTAGTGGCTATGTGGAATAAGATTCATCTCTAAAAAAAAAAAATCAATGTGATTTTTTTTTCCTATGTATTTTGCAAATTAGCTCAGCTGCGATTTTGAGTTCATTATGACTAGTTTCATGCATGCACTTAGTTAACTTGGGTTTTAATTGATGCTTGGCTGTCAATGGAAGAGAATATTTGCATATGCAATTTTTTTACAGTATTCATTCTAAAAAATATGAAAGCCGTGAGGATGGGACTTCATTAAATTTAACATATGGATAGATTCTAGATGTTAAAATATCATTATTAGCAGTAGTAGAATGAGCCAACTGAAATGCAAAGTAGCAAATTTTGTTGCTTATTATAAATTGAGCTTACTTGTCTTGTTTCATTAACGAGGAGTTTGTTCCTTCAATTTTGTAATGATTCTTTCATAGCTGACTTTTTTGACCTACAAGACCATGCAAAAAAAAATATAAATTTCAAGCCACGCAAAGAAGCTTATATTGTTATCTCCTCACGGCGAGGGCATATGTTTCAGAAGTTTTACCATTTACAATTTCTTTTACTCACTAAGAATCTGATTATTGAACTTCCAGGGTGCAGTTTCTCGAGGTATAGCTGGTGCTGGCCTTGATGTTGTTCAATATGGGTAGGGTGATGATTTTATACATTTTATTTGATGAGTATTGGTAGCAGTATTGCACTTTAGAGTCTATTCAGTTTAATGATGCTAATCCCATTCCAGAACATGACTAGCCCATTAACTTGTGATGTCATTTTCAAGCAAGACAAGTAATGTATAATTGATTAACTTGGTCTGAATCAAACCTGTTCATTGTTTAATCTGGAGAAGTTTTGCATCATCCAGGTGACACAAAGTCTGCCTCAATGAAGCACCAGTACACTTTCAGGGGTGTTGTGGCAGTGCCAGACATCATCTAAAACACTCGTCTGGCTTGTATCTAATTCCTTCTCTGTGTCAGGACTGAAATATATTATTTTTGCACATGCTCATATAATGCAGACACTATGTTCTGAGTATATACGATCAGCAATAATATTTCTATTACTTTCCTTGTGACTACTCATACATGTCATGCTGTTTCTTATTGTCCACCTTTTTTGTAGATTGGCATCTACACCAGCAATGTTCAATAGCACGCTTACTGAAGATGATGCATTTTTATGTCCAGTTGATGGAGCCATTATGATAACAGGTAGTTTACAAATGTTATTCATCTGTTGGATTGCAAGGGACCAAAATGATCTTGATCCTTTAAGGGAATCAGGTGTTCAGAAATCTTGCTGAATGATAGTAAATTTTTGTTACTGCACTCATCTGTGACTAGAATTATTGATCAAGATTCTTACGAATTATTTGGCTTTTGTAACAATTTGTTATTCTGGAACTTTTGGGGGAAAAAAAAAACTCAAGATATCATGATGATGTCCCATTCTCTTAAGGACTTTGGAACAATTTGGACAAATTTTGGAATAAAAGAATCCACAAGCAAAGCAGGGAAAATATATTGTCCTTTAATTTTTTTAATTTTTTTTTTGTTTTTGTTAACGTGAGTAAGTAAATAATAGCAATAACTAGGTTATGGTCTCCATTATGATCTTGATTTCCTTGAGTCCTGTTGAACAATAACTTTGGGCTTCAAACCTATGTAGTAGTTAGTCCAATTAATGAAGTTGACACAACAAACCCTTCTCTTCTTTTAATAGAAATTGGTACCAGCAAACTTGGGGTTTGAGAATTTCTCAATGTAGGAATCTATAAGGCTCAAGTTATCAAGAACCAAGGGGTCAAAATATCAGGAAAATCCGGGGTTATTCTGCCAGTAATAAATTTAGTACATGTCAAGAATATAAGAAGAGCCATTCTCTTTTTTACTATTATCCTTGATAGCTTGGGTGTTTGCCTAATGTTCGTATTGTTCTTAATTCAAGAATAACTTGGGTTTTGTTGAATTTCTCTTGGTAAATTTGATTAAAAAATTGTTATTAATTTGGAATATGAGGAAGAAAGCTTTTTGTTACATTTTCTTGAATTATCTACTTCCATTCTTGATAATTATACTTTACACTGGACGTGGATTCTCTGTGTATTCTTTTCTTGAAAGATTGTTCTAAACTAATGGGATTTTCAACTTGTTTCCTTCTGCAATCAGCTAGTCATCTTCCCTATAATAGGAATGGATTCAAATTCTTCACAAATGCTGGAGGGCTTGGGAAACCTGATATTAAAGACATCTTGGAGCGTGCTGCAGATATTTACAGTAAATTTTCAGTTGAGGGTTTAAAGAATTCAGAAAAGAATTCTTCTGCATCAATAAAGAGAGTTGATTACATGAGTGTTTATACTTCTGATCTAGTAAGGGCTGTCCGCAAAGCTGCAGGAAATATTGGTAATAGCACTTCCAAATGTTTCTTTGAAGTCTTAACTGTCTCCATATATACGTGAATGTCTGGTCTTTAGTAAAATGCAGTACATGAATCTCTGTTCAGCATTAAATCCTTCATATCTAAAAATGTCGTTATTAATATCAATATTTTTAATTTTTTCTAGCATTTGTTCTAGTCATTGTTTTTATGTGTTGCTAATTGTTGTTTGTTGTTGCTAATACTCAGAGAAGCCGTTGGAGGGGTTCCATATAGTTGTTGATGCAGGGAATGGAGCAGGAGGATTTTTTGCAGTAAGTTTTACCCGCAGCCTATGTTGAAAATTGAACTTTCTCTTTATAGGAACAAGATTTTATTTATGGTCCTTAATGCGCATCATGCACTTTAGTCTTTAAAATTGTTGGAACAATCTTTAGCTCTCATAGAATAGCTGTTCACATCATCTTTTCCATTTATCGGCAACAACTTTTGGCCAGGCTTGATAGGCTCTATGCTGAGAAACAGTCTCTTCAGAGCTTATATCTGAAAACCCTGAAGTTCATGGAAGAATTGTTTGTTATCTCTGGTTGACTGGTATACTGTTGCTCCTGTGGAGTAGCACGCGACTGGTTTTCCATGTGATCTACTGCCTACAGGAACAAATAAGCTTATTTAGAGCTAAGAAGAAAAACTGAAGTAAGGAACAAAAATAAAAATGGAAGTCATTCACAGCAATGGATAAAGCATATCAGATGCATTCAATCTGAATTGGTGTCATTTGCATGACCTTCAAAATGTTAGATCATGTACTAATCTTTCAGGATTGAAAACAATTCATTTCTAATTGGAAAATGTAATTAAACGGTGCCTGTAGGCTTTAGATTTTCTTTTCTTTGAATTTAGCATGTTGTAGCTAGTTATTCCCCTATTTGATTATAAGTGTTTATTTCAATGGTTGTCAGGCAAAGGTGCTTGAACCTCTTGGCGCTATTACGTCTGGCAGTCGGTTCTTGGAGCCAGATGGTAATACTTAAATCCGGAATTGTAAGTTGAGTATCAATGCTGTTATTCTTGAATTCTGATATATTTTTATGGATCAGGTTTGTTTCCCAATCATATTCCCAATCCTGAGGACAAGGTAGCAATGAAAGCCATTACCCAAGCAGTCCTTGATAACAAGGCTGATCTAGGGATCATCTTTGATACGGATGTTGACAGGTAATGGCTTTTACTATTTATGCGTTCACCTAATATGTTAATAGATACATTAACTTATCTGAACAAGTTCTTCTCTTAGATCTGCTGCCGTGGATTCCACTGGCCGTGAGTTCAATCGGAATCGTCTGATTGCCTTAATGTCTGCCATTGTTCTTGAGGAAGTAAGATTATTTATTCACTTATTTATAATTTTGGGTTGTCTCAGTAGCTGTTGTTTTAAATCTTCTGCCTGAATATATGTTCATTTCACTTTCGCTTTGCTGCATGCTTTTGTAGCATCCAGGAACGACTATTGTTACAGATAGTGTAACTTCAGATGGGCTGACCACGTTTATTGAAAAAAAACTTGGTATGATCAAAGATAACAACAGTACCATATTTCTCTTCTATATTATATGTGTTAAACACACACTTGCATGTCTTACAGGAGGAAAGCATCATCGGTTCAAAAGAGGCTACAAAAATGTCATTGATGAAGCCATTCGTTTGGTAAGACTAATTTTCCATAGTTTTTTTTTAATCTTATATTTCTTATAGTTGAATGTTTTTGTATGAAATCTTGATAAGAGAGAATTACTGAGGAAAATTGAGGATCGGTGCTCAGAACATCATAAGCACCTTGGTCTTTGCATCATAGTATGCATGGATGGTAAGAAGAGATTTTGGGTTATTATTAGGAAAATGGTGCCAGAAATTGTTCCTAGCCATGCCAGTAGCCAACCATCTTATTACGGTTAACATGTTAGGGCTGATCATTATTAGATAATGGAATAGTACCTGAAACGCCATCGACTTGTTTTTTAGTGAAATTGCTTCATTGTGGCATTTAGAATGAGCTGCTAAACTTTATGTTTTTTCTTCCAATCCTTCTCTGCTTTCAACCTTTATATATGTTTCTTTTTCTCTTAGATCAATGCAAAATGTTTCAATATGTTTAGTTGTGCAAAACCTTGTTTCTGAGAATGAAAAATATATTTTTGCTAATTATGGATACCAGCTAACTAGATGGATGTTTCATGAGAAATAAATTTTACTTTTAGCTATATGTTTCCTTGGCTGAGAATATTTTAACTGAGGTAATAACACTTTTGGCAGAACTCTGTTGGTGAGGAGTCGCATCTGGCTATTGAAACCAGTGGCCATGGCGCTCTCAAGGAGAACCACTGGCTTGATGATGGTGCATATACCATGGTAGGAAATTGATGTAATATCGAGGTGAAGTCTCATGTATTAATTATTATGCTAGATTAAATAGTGAAAGTAACCGAGACCTTATGAATTCATCCATTGTGGAAAATGCTACCTTCTTTCTGTTTTTACGCTCATATAGAGCATTGGTTGCAGGTCAAAGTTTTAAACAAACTTGCTTCAGCTAGAGCTGCTGGCATATTAGGCGGTAGCAAAGTTTTGACTGATCTGGTGGATGGTTTGGAAGAACCAGGTGTCGCTGTAGAGTTGAGATTAAAGATCAATCAGAGTCATCCAGATCTTAAAGGAGGGTATGCTATTACTGTTTCTGTTTACTCTTTTTTCTCCCATTTTCCGGGACGTCATTGATAAACTAGAGTTTGCAGATCTTTCCGAGACTATGGAGAAGCAGTATTGAAACATTTGGAGAACTCTGTAGATTCAGATCCAAAGTTTCAGAAAGCCCCTGTTAACTACGAAGGGGTGAGTTCAAAGCATGTCGATGTTATTGTTCAAAACTTCACTCGGGAATTTAATGTTGAAGCTAATACAAAATAAATTACTACTTTGAGTAGCTTAAATCCTACTGATTTGACCTGTTGCTTCGAGTATAGTGTTCAAATTGAGATTAAGCAATAAAATCCTGCAACTTGGAATTATGCATCTGCTTTCGGGGACTAGTAGCTAGCTACTTGGAATTATGCATGTAAAACTAGAGGATCAGAATCATGTAGCTAACATTTCATGGTGGTCAAATTTACTATTATTCACTTGTACAGAAAATGTTCAATTTACAGCTTTGATCCAATATCTTATGCCTCGATTCTTGAAGTAGCATGTTAGATTGTTGATTTCTGCAAATTAAGCTGCACTTACTCTTTTGATCCTTTAGCATAGAATTCTTTTCCGAGGGTTGTAATTTGACATCTGCTGGTTGCTTGCTATTTGTTGTTTCTAACAGGTTCGAGTTTCTGGCTTCGGGGGTTGGTTCCTTCTTAGGCTTTCACTTCATGACCCTGTTCTCCCCCTTAACATTGAGGTAGAAATTCCTCTTCAACTTACCGAATTCGCCAATACAATCAATGAGTGTGTTGCACCTTAACTCTCCAAATTAAAACTGCAGGCTCCAAGCAATGAAGATGCTGTGAAACTTGGACATGCTGTGCTCGCTGCTGTTAAGGAGTTCTCAGCTTTGGATACATCCGCATTGAACAAATTCATCAGTGTATAAAAAGTTATGGATCATTGGACCGGCTATGTTTAATAAGCTAATTTTCTTGGCTCCTCTTTAACTTGGCTGATCTTTACGTCTAGATAATTAGGAGCTTCATGGAGTTTGAGAAGTCTCAAGAATTCTTGGTTTGCCGAGAATACTGTTTGAATATCTGAGTGTACCCTTTAATATGGTTTTGTGATTACAGCGACGCAAAAGTCTGAATGACATCCTTAATATAAGGATAGTTTCATCACTATCCATAATAAAATACATTGCAATTTTTGGTTTTGGTGTGCTATGTGAGCCTATTGTCAGTTACCCAAATTTATGTACTCACTGCCTACTGATGTTTGTTAAATGTTTGCGGGACATTATTCTAAGTATCAGGTCTAGGTGGGTTCTATATCTTACTCGGGTGTGTCAGTTTATCAAAACAGAGTTTTGTTGTCAATCAGATTTACCAAACACATCTACTTCAAGTAAAGATGAGTGCAGCAATTAATAAAATTATTATATAAATACGAGCATCGGAGAATACCTCAACCTGACATATCAATAAGTTTACAACAAAGCAGGAAAAGAAACCAAATTTGAGAATAGTACATTACATTATGATCTACTAAGGTGCAATCAAATCAAGCATGATAGTACTAATATAATAACAAATTTACGATACAAATCAATCAAAGAAACCAAATTTAAAACCTTATTAATCACAGCAGAGTGCAAGGATTGAGGAGAGTTTGTGGAGAAGTGAGTTTCGGCTGCCACTCTGTTACTGTATATTTTGCTTTTTCCAGCTGCCAGCAATTAATGACCACTGCAGAATTTGAAATCAAGAAAATAAGAATGCAAGCAAATCCAGAACATCACTGCAGCACTGCACATATATATGTAATGTATGAAGAAAATTGAGGAAGCTATTGGGGAAATTAATTACCAATACAATACCAGAGTCGTGCATCATTGACGTTTATAATCAATTGTGATTATTGGGATGCGAGATATGATGGGCCAGTCCTCTCCG
>JAYMTT010001077.1:0-10495 GCA_036898025.1 Hypseocharis bilobata
GCTTGCGGAAAAGTACTTATTGGGAAGAGCAGTCACACACCCCAAACGAGATTAGTGATAACACCCAAAGGGTGTGGGATACTCGTGGTTAAGACAAAAAAAAATGACAACTACAATAATTATTGTTTTAAAGTAAACAAACTCAATACTTATAAATTGACCCACTGTATTTGATAAAATTATTTTAGGGTTTGCCAAGCCTAAAGATTATGACCCAATTAAAGAGAATAATGCCTTAAAATTCTACCGGCAACCAAGTCATGATTTTTAAGATTGCAAAATACAAATAACTAAGAAGTTAATTAACAGTGAAATCCAAACTGAGCAAAAAGAAAAAAAATGCTTACCTCGATGATCGTTGCGATTACTTGAAACCTAAACAGCCTTTTTCGAGACACTCAATGAGGCTGCAATTGAAAAAACCTTGACAATAAGCATTGTTGCCAAATTTGCAGATGAGTTCATAGAAAATCTTGGCACAGGCCTCTGGAAATAACTCGAACAACTCTTGATCTGTTTTATCTGAAAACCTCCAGAGCTCACGATCTTGTGCGTGCTGGAAAGCATTTCGCAGGAACCTGATGACAGCATTAGGAATCCGATACGCATTTCTTCCTCTTCTATGACAAAGAACATGATAAAGTGCCCGATATTGACCCCGAGGCGAATTCCTAATAACTGGAGTTGGAGCTGGAGCTGGAGGTGGTGGATCTATCTTATGATCCCAACTGTCCATAGACGTTTTGGGGGACACATTGGATAACAGCACAAGCCTATCAAAATCTCTCTTACTGCGTTTTCTCAACTCAAAAACTTTATGTACAAAACGATAGCGGTCAAGTGAGTTGTAGAATAGTGGATTCCTGTAGACATAAAAAGCATCCTTCGTCAACTCTTCCCGAACATAAGCGATTTCTTTATATTTTGAATCGAAGAAGAGGGTGGACACAGCAGGATGAGGAAGAGGGGGTGGTATTGGGTGCCGAACCATGGTCTCTTTCACGAGCAGCTTAAGAGCTATCAAATCATATCTAATGCCAGCTGATAAGTTAAATTCTCTCATTTCTCCGACGAACCATACTTCGCCAAACCTCCCTATACGAATACTGGCTCGCAAATTACCATTCCACAGCTTGTTGTCATGCAGCTTCTTCAAACCGGTGATGATTTTTTTGAAGACGGCAACAAAATCATCCCCCATGCCGATGGTGGCGCCTTCCCTGCTCTGCGTCCAAATGCGTGTGTTAGGAGATTCAAGCCAGCCATCAAAATTCATGGTGGGGAGATTGGAAGCAGCACTTCTGATTCTTAATGAATTTGCTCTATGTATGTATTTTTGTTTTGCTATGTAATTACTACTAAATTATACTAATATAATGCCATGTTCAATTAAACTAAACAAGAGAGATCGATGAGGAAATTTTGTAGTTCGGTAGGTGTGTGTAACCAAACCAATCATTGTCTTTTTTTTATAAAAATTATCATTCAATGTTGTGTGATTTTGTGGTTTAGATTTGATATTTTTGAGGTGAATTGGTTGTTGATATTTTTTGGTTTGAATTGTTTTGCATTTTAGTTGTTGGATGAATTGCAATCAGATCAATGGCCTATTCCACCTGGTAGTAGGTCATCTAGGTGTACTGGAGTGGCATTGACGGTTGCTGCGAGTTTGATGGGAGCTTGTTTGCCTGGCACTGGGGCGAGGATTGTAGCTCTGGTAGGGGGTCCTTGCACAGAGGGCCCGGGAACGGTAAAATCTTAACTTTCATAGGTAGATATAATTTGATATTTTACATGGTTCTTCTAGTATATATCAAGTTATATATTGGTTTTATCTTTCATGCTAAGAATGTGTGATAATGTGCAATCACATTACAATAGCAATCTGTTAGGAATAATTAGATTGAACATTGGTTTAATGCATTGAATCTGACAAAAAAGTTTTAGGAATCTATATCATTGTTGAATGCGAGTTACTTTACATCTTGCTAATTTGATTCTATTGTTTTTCTATCTATTTTCAATTGAAATGCAGTAGTTGTCATGTCGCTACAGGAATCAGGCGCTATTCTATTGGTTTTAAATTTCACTTCATGTTCTGTTGGTTAAACAAGAAACCTTTCAGTTTAGCAAGCTTACATGTTTTCTGGAAAGTTTTGGAATGGTTAATGTTTACTTTGCCCATTTTTGTTTCATGTGGTTACATCATACAGAGTATGTTTTTTTAAATCATCATCTCTGTGAATCATTGCATATGTAGCATGTGTTTTAAATGACGAAAGAAAAAAGAACTTGGAGATATGGGCAATATTATCTGCTTGTTCTTTCTCCTGTTGAAAATTATTAGCTACATTATTTTCTCAAGTCTCTTTGCAAGCAATCATAAATATACTGATTTGATTTACTTGCAGATTGTATCAAAAGATTTATCTGATCCAGTACGTTCCCACAAAGATCTTGATAAGGATGCGGCACCATTTTTTAAGAAGGCTGTAAAATTTTATGATACCCTTGCCAAGCAGCTAGTCGGTCAAGGTCATGTGTTAGATCTTTTTGCCTCTGCACTTGATCAGGTGTGTATTCTTATTTGTATGTTTACTTATTTCCCAGCCTTGACAGTGGATTATTTTTCTGATTCTAATATATTTTTCTTGATCAAATAATTTATTATTTCATGCCTTTTATGTTGCATTACTTTTCTCCTTAAATAGATGTGTTTAAATATATGTCATTTTTGTAATAAGCATAAAGCATTGAGTTGGTTATAATGCTCTATTTTTTCGGTCATTATGGTTAGATCGGAGTATTCTGAAAATTAAGTTAACAGTAGATATGAAGTAACCATTCATTTTGCTCACTCCTATCACAGCATTCTCATATGCTTCCACTGATCTATGAATGTGCTTGAAGCCAAATGGTAGAAATTGCCTATCCAGAAAACTGTTGGTTTACTTGTCAACACAACACAATGTGGGTGGTAGGTTCATTTCCCTAAAGATTATGTCAAAAGTCAAAACAGTAGAAATTTCCAATCTGACAATGATTTGGTATACTTGTTTGCTTAAACCAACATTTTTTATGATAGGTCCCAGAGGATGCACCAATTTCCAAGAATGTTTTGGAATTTTATACCTAGCTAGGCTTCAAGTTAAAATATATACCTAACAGATCAAGTGTATGGAGATACTGAGAATTTAAGAAATTGTATATGATAACAAGAATCTGAATGAAATTCAACTGAATTTATGTTTTTGCTCTATTTAGGTCGGCGTCGCAGAAATGAAGGTTGCTGTTGAGAGAACTGGAGGCCTTGTTGTTCTAGCTGAAAGTTTTGGTCACTCTGTCTTTAAAGACTCTTTCAGGCGCATATTTGAAGATGGTGAACTGTCTCTTGGCCTATGTTTCAAGTGAGTTTCTCATATTGTTATAAACATAGATTTTCTTGTTATTCTAGTTTGGCCATATTCACTCTCTCCTTTTTCCTTTTTCTGTCAATGAAAATGATGCATCTTGCTATTGATTCATGAGTACCATCTAAAGTCTTTTGGCTTGATGTGTTGTGACAATTGGTGGATTACAAACAATTTCATTTGTGGTTTTGAATCCAATATATATTTGCATGTTCGGGATGTTGATAGCCTGATTTCAAAATCTCCATGTGGCACAATAATTTTTTTTTCATTGTAGTGTGGTTTGAACATTTGGTTTTACTTGGTCACTCGTAATGGTGAAATTTTTCGTGTTGTTTCTTTTTTCCTTCCGTCTTTTTGGTTTGGTTTTGTTTTTTTTTTTGTTTGTGTTGAAAACTAATCACAGGTCTGTGAACATCATTAACATAGTCTCTAAATATCATGAATTAAGACCCACACTTTTTATCTCTCTCTCTCTCTCATTATTATTTTTATTATTATTATGTCGGTGGGGAATATGGGCATTGTTATGCTTTTTGTTATTTATTAGTCTTGTTTGTGTGTGTGTGTGTCTGTGTGTGTGTGCATGCACGCTTTCTTTTGTCTCCCAGATTGGCTGTAATCTGATAAGTCAAACTCATTACCAACTTATGTATTCAGTGGCACACTTGAGATCAACTGTTCAAAGGACATCAAAATTCAAGGGATCATTGGACCATGTACATCATTGGAGAAGGTTGGACTGTTAATGCTTCACAGCTTAATTTTTTATTTTCTTGACCTTGTAGACTTGTAGTCATAGTTTGAGAGTTCATTTGTTAGTTTTGGTCTATATAACTAAGGCTAAATAAACCTGTACCCTTTTGGGGGCACTGTGCTGCTTATTGCAGAAAGGACCTTCTGTTTCTGATACTGTCATTGGGGAGGGGAATACTACAGCGTGGAAGATGTGTGGCCTTGACAAAAGTACTTGCTTGACAGTCTTCTTCGATCTATCTTCTAGTGAACGATCGAATACTCCGGGAGCTGTGAATCCACAGTTATACTTACAGTTCCTTACAAGGTATTTTGGAAGATGCTATCAATTGGATTACCCTGCTCTATCTATTTAATCTGTGTCTGTTGTTGGTTTGGTAATATTAAATTTGGTAATCATATTTAATTGCAGTTATCAAAATCCCCAAGGACAGTTATTGCTTCGTGTTACAACCATCACTAGAACTTGGATAGATACGGCAGTTAGCACAGAGGTCATATCCGTTTCTCTTCTACTTTGTACAAATTTTTTTTCTCTTTTTACTGGCGGTCTCAACTTTCAACTTTGTGGTTATGTATCATGCATTGGTGTGAGGGAGCCCAATCGGCCCATTACTTCTTATACATCTACATATCTTTTGTTTTTATTTCAGTTTTCTTGTTTGTCATGTTAGATTCTTCATGCGTGGTGGTTATACACTCTAAATTAGTGAAAGTTATTTAATTTCTTTCTTCTTGCAAATTTTTGTCGACAAGTGGCTTTTACAGAAAGAAAAAGTTAAAGATGGTTTTTATTTGGGTTCATATGCATGAAATGGAGGCACACTCTTTGAAAAATTAAATACCCCAGTGGTTGTTGGTTTTAGATGTCTTTTTCATGACTATTTTGAATAATAAGTAGGATGAACTTTCTTATCTGGTTCTCAAATATATATGCCCTGGATTGAAACTTCTGAAACAAATTGTCGGTACTTTTCGTACCTGTAATGTGGCTGACATCGTTTCATATGGTGTAGAAAAACATCATTATTTGTCAGCTGAAACAGAGCAAGGGTTTATGTAAAAGGGATAACTATGATGGAGACCACCCCATTGGTATATCACCTGTTATAAGCCAGTCCGTGTAACCTTATATAAATGTAAACTGTTCTAATTGGTCTAAATTTTAAGCACATTCAGAATGACGATAACCTTAGTATTGCTAGGATCAATGAAGCATAGTGGTACATGTTAACTTTTAACTGTTGAGACGGAAGAATTACGTTTATGAGCTGTGGACACAAGTTTTCATTTCTGATACTAAGAATTATTTGATTTTTGCTAGTATTTTATAATATTCATGGGAATTCTTCAACATACTCACAAATCTAGATTATTACATCAGCCCTTCATTTGGTTTGTATGCAGCGCTGAGGTCCTTTCTATTTTAGTAGGGTTAAGCCTTTGTGAAGATTGCTGCTATTTAAAATTCTGAGCATTTGGTCAAAATGTGGGAGAAAAAATGTTTCTAATATTATAGATGCTAGGATTTTTGTGGTTTTATGGAAAATGGTATATTTATATCATGTCTGTGTCAGTTTGTTGATCTCTTTGTTGCATTGATTATGTCCCATATGTGTATCCGCAGGACATGTATGCATGATTTGTTTATGATAACTTGAACTTCCATGAATGCTTCACTTTTTATGTAAACTGCTGGTGAACTGATATATGCAACTAGGAACTGACTGGCAATAGGTTTTGCCTGAATGTTCTTTTGGCTGGTATCTTGTATGTTGGAGATTAGATCTCTTTGTATCCTAATTAACTATTGGTGGCCTCTTTTTCTTTCTTGGAGCTCTGCATTCTATGGTATTCTGGCTCCATCTGTGTTTACTAGAGAATTCCAAAAAAAATGCATATTGAGAGGCCAATGTTGACATACTTTACTTTTCCAGGAATTGATGCAAGGTTTTGATCAAGAGACTGCTGCTGTTGTAATGGCAAGATATACATCTATGAAAATGGAGATGGAGGTACTTCACAAATTTCCACTTTAAGCTGTTTATTTTGTTTCCATAATATTTATTTCTCATTTTGGTCCTTTTGTGTTCACATATCAGAATTTGGAACATGAGTTTAGTTTATCAAAATTGCCACTATTGGGTTAGACAATTCCTGAAGGTGTTTGTGTCTACCATTTCTCAAACATATGGACCATGAAATGGTTCTGGTTTGTTTCAAGGAAAAACACTTCTGAAAAAGTGGTTCAGTTGAAAATGTTTTCTAAGAAAATTATCGTCTTTGGAAAATAATTTTTGTTGGAGGAAAATGACTTGCTTTTTTGAGAAAACTTACATTGACCTGATAATATGTTCTGTTGTCTAGTTTTCCTTGGTTCGCCAAACACTTGAAAAATCATAAAACATCTTCCATAAAGTTGTTTTCTCTGAAACAAATGGAGCCCAAAATTTGTTTCTTTCTTGCTTCCCCTCTTATGCAACCATTACATGGACTCTTGTTGAGTGATCTACTCTTTTTTGGCTATAAATTGCATACCTTATGAAAAATTTTCCTTTGAGCAGGATGGGTTTGATGCGACACGGTGGTTAGATCGGAATCTTATTCGCGTTTGTTCCAAGTTTGGTGACTATCGGAAGGATGACCCATCATCATTTACATTAAACCCTTGTTTTTCATTGTTTCCTCAGTTTATGTTTAATCTTCGGCGGTCACAATTTGTACAGGTAACTATGACTTGTGATTCCTTCCCTCTCCATTCCTTTCTAGTTTTAACATGAATTGATATCTATATAAATAGATACATCTTTTTAAAATTTTGGGGTTTGGCCATTTACAGGTGTTTAACAACAGTCCAGATGAGACTGCCTCTTTCCGCATGTTGTTAAACCGTGAAAATATCTCCAATGCTGCTGTCATGATTCAACCATCACTAATATCATATTCTTTCAATTCACTGCCTCAACCGGCGTTGTTGGATGTGGCTTCCATTGCAGCCGATCGCATTCTCTTACTGGATTCATATTTTAGCGTTGTTATTTTTCATGGAATGACAATAGCTCAGTGGCGTAACATGGGTTACCAAAATCAGCCAGAACACCAGGTATGGACTAATTATTTTCTAACTTGATCTGAACTTGTGATGTAAATAGAAGGACCGGTCCTTGCAAAATGACTTGCCACCTTTAATTTTACCATCACCAACCTGACCTCTACCTGGCATTACTGCTCTAATAATGGGATTGGTTATGTGGGCCACATTAGTAACCAGGCAATTGCTTACTTGATGGCTGCACCTCTGTTGTTCTTTTACTTGTTAAACATCCATTAAGCATTTCTGTTCTCTGGAAAATTCACCTTAAACCATCAACAGGACATACCGGGATGCTTTGAGGAATGAGCCCCTCTTTAGAGTTGGCACCTCAACTTAATAGGGAAGTTTATGAATGAACCTTTTTTATTTTTATTATTTGTTAAAGAATCAATGAACTTATGAGCTCACCTAAAACATAATTGTAAGGGATTGATTTCTTAATACGGTAACTCTTGAAAATAAGTAATGGCTTCTCATGGGAAGGGTGCATACTGTATATGACCTGCAAATCTTGCAGGCATACACGCATAGGAATTAACTCATGATTCTTTCCTTTGAGGTAATGGTTGAATGGTTACAAGATACTTTCATTGAAATAATTTATGTAACTTAAGACAAAGCCCTGGAAGCTCCAATATTCTTTCTACATCTTTATGGAATGTCTCTGTACTCATGTGTGTTGCAATATTCTTCTTCTTTTTGGTATTTTTTTTCCTTTTATTCTTTTGGGTTTTTACTTTTCACATGGCTTTGTTGTCCAGTATTTTATAAGGGAATATTAAAATCCAGTGTCCATTTTAAGTCCAAAAACATGGTTATTGAACTCTTCACATTGGGTTTTATAGGGTTCTCTATAAACCAGTGTTACCATCTAAGAATTTGTATTTATCACATCAGTCCCTTTTCAACTATGCTTTTCCCAAATTAGTATTTCTAAGTATATGTAGGTGTTAATTGAAATTCTGACCATTTTGCCCATTACTTTAAAACATTATTTTGTGCTGGATCGTGTATTTTGCATATTTCCAAAACATTGTTTCACTTACCTGACTATTTCTCTTTTATTTTGGGCCATTTTCTCTGTCTTTTCTCACAGGCATTTGCACAGCTATTGCAAGCTCCTCGTGATGATGCCCAGATAATCATTCGGGATCGTTTCCCTGTTCCTAGATTGGTGGTATGCGATCAACATGGCTCTCAGGTCAGTAGTTTGGTGAATTCATAATAGGCCTAAGAATTATCTTATATTCTGGACAAGTATATACCCTCCTTATCTATCCTATTTTCCCCCGATCATGAAATTAGTTGGGGCATTTGGAGACTAAAAAAGAAATACACGTTAAGAAATGAGTGAAAGTTGGGCACTGAAATTTGATATGCACAAGAGTAATGCCTGATTGTGTGTTAGTCAATCGTTGATATGATATTCGTGTTCATCGTTGCCTTATTTTGACTATCTGGAGTGGTCATTTTCTGTGTTCATTATAACTCTGGTTCTTCGTAGCATAAATGCAATTTATAGACATCCTCCCAAGTGCGCCTAGGGGAGGACTATATGTAAGAGTGATGCTGCCAATTAATTTTTCAGTCTAGTGTTCTGAAATTATGAGCTAATACGTTTTTACTGAGTCTATCAAACCATTGAGATGATCCCTCTATTTCCTGTACATTTTTTTCCTTGTTCTATGGTTGTTATAAACTTATGCCTTGTGCATTTGACCAATGCACCTGAGTTTCTACTATTATCTTGTACGACTTACTTGGTTCATAACATTTTGACCTGGACAGGCAAGATTCTTATTGGCGAAGTTGAACCCATCAGCTACATACAATAATGCTCATGAGATGGCTGCTGGGTCAGATGTAATCTTCACAGATGATGTGAGCCTTCAAGTATTTATTGAGCATCTTCAGAGGCTGGCTGTACAATCATAAAGAAGGAAAAGAAATTCAGACTTTATACAGTTACTCCATGGGTTTTTGGTGCGGGGAAATTCCCTGGGTGTGAGTTCTTTATCCCATCTTTTATCTTGTGTTTAGTTCATTTCCTTTCTTTCCATCCTTTTTAAGACGAAAGGTAAAGACCCAACATGATTTGGAAATAATGAAAGCATACATCATTCATTTGGGTGCCGGGGTTGTAACAGCTTCCTTGAAAGAATAAGGGACAAATGTTCGTCGAGTTTGAGTTATACGGAAAGAAAGGTATGATGTGATTGTAAGCTAGAGGTGTTAGTGTCCCAGCTTCAGTAGGCAGGGAGCCAATCAGGAGGGATATTTTTGTCAGATGATTTTTCCTCCCTTTTCTTTTTGTATTCATCTAGGTAAACGTGTTTTGTGTATTTGAATTTCAAGTTATATACTTGGGGCTCATTCTCTTAGGATAAACTTAAGGAAACTTAGTTATATCTTGTTTTGTTCCGACATCCCCTTCTAATACTCTCTTAAATCTCGATACTGGTTGCCTCATTGCTTTATGAATTATGATTATGGCCAATTCTGAGGTTTTGACATGTTGAAGGGTAAATTTATTGAAAATCAGATTATTGAAAATTGATTCCCTCTCGTGATATTGGATGCCAATCAAAGTACGCAAATTACAGACAAATAAAAGCAGTAATGCAATCAAAGTATTTATGGGTGATGGTTCAAAGGATGCATAATACAAACACAAGTACGTGATTAGGACATAAACTAATTAATTTAATTGGGTAATTGATGCTAAGCATCTTACTTTGATTATTAAATCCAATTTTGTTCTAGAGATTTTAAATTTGTGAAACTTTTCTTTGGTAATTTTAAATAAATTTGTTAAAAATAGTATATATTTTTTTCACAAATATCTGTTCTCAGTGTGTACCCCAACAATAACCATCCATGTAATAAACACAGTAATAAACCGAGTTCTAATTCATCGTCCAAGTAAATCACCTCCGAATATTGTTTTTGTAATTTTCAATCTTGGATACGCTTCTTATTAAATTTTTTTTTTTGAGAAGGGATACCCTTCTTATTTTATGGCTGCCATACATTTGGGGAGGAAAATGATCTCTAATCAAAGCTACATTACCGATAATTTGGGATCGACATTGTTTTAAAAAAAAATTTCAATAGTAGCTTGGCATTCACATGGCTGGTCAATTTAAATATATGGATGTCAGTAGTTGGACGTTACATAGAAATTTGGAAAAGGGTAATGGTCTATTTCAGATGAGATTAGACTCATAGCTTCACA
>JAYMTT010001078.1:0-10485 GCA_036898025.1 Hypseocharis bilobata
CCCACTGCCATGGCTCCAGACAGCACTAAAGCTAAAGATTCAGCGGCTTCAATATTTGAAATTCTTGACAGCAAGCCTAAGATTGACTCGAGCAGCAATGACGGCACAACACTAGAGGTTATAAATGGTGATATCGAGTTTGAACATATCAGCTTCAAATATCCAACCAGGCCGGATGTTCAAATTTTTAGAGACTTGTGTTTGAGCGTCCCGTCTGGAAAGGTATCAACTGATACTTTTAATTTGGAGTTCATTCTAGTATTTTAAGTAATATACTTTGAACTTGTCTCTTATTAGTCCTCTTTGAGTCATTTGCTAATTAGCTTGAAAGTCTTTTGGCAGACTGTTGCTTTAGTTGGAGAGAGTGGTAGCGGGAAGTCAACTGTCATCAGCCTCATAGAGAGGTTTTATGATCCTGATGCAGGCCGTGTATTGTTGGATGGAGTGGAGATTCAGAAATTAAGGCTAAGCTGGCTAAGGCAACAGATGGGGTTGGTGAGTCAAGAGCCAGTACTCTTCAATGAGTCCATCCGTGCCAACATAGCTTATGGAAAACAAGGACATGCGAGTGAGGAAGAGATCATTTCCGCCACGAAAGCATCAAATGCACACAACTTCATCTCCTCGTTGCCCCAAGGCTATGACACCTCCGTTGGGGAACGAGGGGTGCAGCTGTCGGGTGGGCAGAAGCAGCGGATAGCCATTGCAAGGGCTATACTGAAGAACCCAAGAATCCTTCTGCTTGATGAGGCAACAAGTGCACTTGATGCAGAGTCGGAGAGGATTGTGCAAGATGCATTAGACAGAGTGATGGTGGACAGAACAACTATAGTTGTTGCTCACCGCCTTACCACAATCAAAGGTGCCGACATAATTGCAGTGGTGAAGAATGGTGTGATTGCAGAGAAGGGAAGCCATGATGTGCTGATGAAGATATCTGGTGGAGCTTATGCATCTTTGGTAGCACTTCACGCAACTTCTTGAGCATATAATAGAGGAGAAGTGAGAAAATTGATAGGAATGGCTTTCTCGTGATTCAGACTCCAGATTCTTTTCAGTAGTATAGTATTATTTTTTAGATGATTGGGCAAACCTAATTTTTGAGTAAACATCTATTAAGGAATGTCATGTGCAATAAAAACATTTAAGCTCATGATAAATGGTGCATCAGTAAATAAAGGTTGTTCTTGCTTTTTGAGTACTTGCTGAATATCAAGTTTAGTATTAATCCATTAATTTACATTTATGGTTAACACTCCTGTTTGCTACTGAAAAAATATTTGCTGTTATGTTAACCCTAGACCCTAGTTGAGGGTTAACATGTACTATATTTATACAAATGTAAAATTACAAATACAACCTCAGTATTTTGTACAAGTACATATATTCCTACAGATGCCATCAAGGTGTCACTTGCTGTTTCTCCCAGAAGACTTTCAAATACTATATTTCACTTTCAATTTGAATTGCAGAGTCATTGCTGTTATTTTCGAAGCTCTTTATTTCCCATTGTGTTTCACAGTAGGAGCTTGCTTATGTTGGTTTTGTTAAGCAAAAGAATAGAATTTAAATACTATATTTTATTTGCACTTTTCAATACATACATGTTTATATTTTCGAACAAGCTGTTTGGGATTATGATTTATTCTTTTGTTATTTTTTGTTGGCTGTAGTTTCAGCCCTGCTTAGTCCACTCAATATCAAAACAAAGCCTGCAATTTTTCTTCAGAATAGTGAAGCAGCAGAGGAAGATGGACTCCAAAATTCTGGAATTTTCTCATTCTATTTCCAGCAACTTTTTGAAGTATTTATACATTAAAATACATCAAGTACAGACCACACAAGTAGGGGTCAGCAACTAACCGCAAAAACCAGAGCCTAAAAAATGGTTAATTGTATTATCGATTTTGATTACCAATAATTAGCAACTGACAAATTCGATTATGATTACTGGATATCACTTTCAGATAACAATCAAAATAATCAAAAAGTTTATTAAAATATGCTTTATGTTAGATTTAGTATATACATATATATTACAAAAACCAATTTTTTCCTGCGTACTAATTTGACCATTTTCTTCTCAGTAATATGTTTAGCAAGAAAAAATAAACAAACATGAAGAACTAACCAAAGGGACACAAGCGGCACAAAAGCCCAGCAACCCTTTCATAGGTTCTTTAAATTATGCTCTTCCCATCTTGTATTGACCAGCAATTGTAGAGAGGGCCTGGATTTTTTAATTTGATTCGAAAGTATCTGCTTGGTTCTGAGGAAAAGCTATTTTGCATAGAATTTTTATAGTAAAAATTGCTGTATCAGTAACTCTGAGAATCCATCACTTGAACCAGCTAATGCCCAAAAGCCCTAGTCAACAATCCTGTAACCCTGTGTTGTACAAAAGAAAAATGACCAAAATTTTGGGAGTCGATTTTATGAGATAAACTAGAAAAGCTGGATCGAAACTGCTCTTTTTCATACAACTCATTATACTTTCAAGAATATAACTTCCTTAATGATGAAAAATTGAAACGTTACATTCCCACATTACAGAATGCCTCATCTTCACAAACATAATTGTTGTCTTCAATTTAAATATGAAAGAATATACAGGCATATTTTAAGATACTGCTGCTCTTGAAAGTTGAAATAGACATTGGATTTGCACAAGAAAGACAATGTTTCTTTTCCTCGTTTAATCACGTAGGTCAAAAAACAAAGTTTTCTTCTCAAATTGGGACAACTTAGTTTAACACCAAGTGAATGCATCATTCCCGGTGATTAGAAAACTTCAGTAGGCACATTACTGGAGGGAATACTCTGTCGTTTCTCCACATATGCTGATGGGAACCATCCTGCTTTACCATTACATTCACCTTCTGACCATCCTGAAGGGCTCACCTGAGTAGACATTGTACGTGAAAAATACTAAGCGAATGTCAAACCCAAAGAACCTAAAATTTTCTCGTGAGAGGAGGAACATAAGTTAATTCAACTTCTAGAATCCTTTATGTATATGCTACGAGATAATACTGTTTTTTCTTTTTTCCTTTAAATCATTTTTGAAGTATTTGAATGTTTTCGGATCTCCTTAACCATTAAGAAATGCAGTTGAAATGTACAACTAGAGGAGATAAACATACCTTTCTCACTACAACATAGTCACCCTTTGCCAAGCTCAGTTCTTTCTCTGTTTCAGCACTAAAATGATGTATTGCCTGCAAAAAGTATCACATAGAAATTTATTGGCTTATGCTCTTGCTTTGGGATAGTACACATTTATTCTCACCTTGTACATCTTTGGAAAGGCATTATCAAAATTTTCGAGGGTCTCACTTTCATAAAGTTGGACAAAAAACAAAAACTTTCATAAAATGTGTAATGCCCACGAAAAGATATGTTGGCCAAACTGGCACTGCACAAACGAGCATGTACCTCTACTTTGAAATTCTACAGGTTCTCAATTTTGGTTATCTTGTTTCCTGAACTTCCTCCGCATTCTTTCTGCTTGGCTCTTGGCAGATTGAGAACTTAGTCCCAATACCAAAAATGACATGCGCAACACTTTGAATTGATATAAAAAGCTTCGGAAAGAGAGGAACTCCAGAATCTTTGATGATAACTCCTTGAACGCACTAGTATAAAATATTAGCTAATCCACCAAAATTGCTAGATGTCTACTAGCCCTTCTCAAGGAATCTACTCTTGACAAAATTAGCAGTCTAAACTCTCAAAGGTTTCTATTACCTATACATGTAAGAAAGGAAATGGACTAAGCAGACTGACTTTGGAACTTCTCATTCCACCTTTTTTATAACAATTTTATCTACATACATTTTCATTTATTCCCACAAATACATAAGATAATAACCTCCTTCAATGGCCCAACGCTGTGTTTCATATTAGAAAATAATTAAATTTAAGAAAATATCATGGGCCTAGAAGATGTTACTTCTGATAGATACTTAGCAATTATAAAAAATATTGCCAACTTGGAGTTTTAGTGATTCATATATTATAAAAATGAATATCAAAATTATGATGTACTCTCTAGATATCAATTTATCAGTGGTTTTTTTTATCAAATAATTGAAGAAAAAAGAGAAAGTACACAGGGTTTATAAAACATTTCATCAGTGGTTACAGGTCGTATACTAATTTAATAGGATTAATTAGTTTTTAGAAATGTTATCTCGTTTAGAAAAATCATGCAAGAAGTCTTATAATATCAATAATGGTGCCAACTTAGGCCATAAGTAGTGTGGGAGCTAGTTTGGATGTATTTTGATGAGAGAGATAATTCATTAAAGAAAATAATTTATACGCAAATATGTCAATAGAAAACTTTCCTGTGAAAAATCAAACTAACCTTGCGAAATGTAATTACAACAAAATGAATATACTAATAATGTGGGAGAATTATATTTTCATGCAACATAACTTCAATGAAGAATGATGAATATCAGTGACTTTTGCGGTAGTAAGGGTAGAACTTGGAAGGAGTGACTATGGGTCTAACTGTTCCAGTGTAAATCGCATCCTATATCATTATATGTAAAAACAGTCAGCTCACCAACTATCTATAACAACTGGATCAACCAAATCCACTGCTGCTCTAGCTAGCAAAAAGAGAAACTGAGGTCTCCAGAATCAATTTGAGCAAAGAACAACCAATTCTAAAGGGAAGAATTTGCATTAGTGATCCAATTTCAACTGGCTGTCATAAGAACGACCTATTCACTTATCAGACTTCCCTTTCCAGCAAAAGCATTACATTCTCTATCTGCAGATTACTAATTCCATGTTTCTCCTTGTAAGTGCACTGTGCACAGATTTTCACACTGGTTAAGTTGCTCATGAACCTCTGATTCAATAGCTAAAATTGTGTTCAATCAATTCAAACCCCATATTGGTGATGTCGATAAATTTATGACACAATAATGGCGTTAAAGGTTAATATAAAGCTTATTTTTTTTTTCAAAGCAACTTGAAAACAAAGACCTTTGAAGTTCCAGACAAGGAGTATATCGGCATACCTCAGCAAGGAAGTACATTGTTTTCCCTGAGCAATTCTCTAGTGGAACCACAGGAGGAGCAGATTCTTTCAGCTGTTTCTCCACGACCACCTAAAAAAAATTTCAAACAAAGGCATAAAGCTCATTTGTCCAATTAACCAATTTTATTATTTGAATACAATAAATCCTGGATCTAACCTCAGCTTCAACCTCACCAAGAATAGCAGCTACTCTTAGATGATAATTTTTTTCGCCCTCAACCTTCAAAAGCATGAACTTAACCATTAATATTTATTTCAACATTATGTATAACATAAAATTTACAAACTGAAGGTAGCATGAATGCACACCATTGCAACAAGTCTCTGGAAAGTCAATCTTTGCTGCTGTGATCCGACGGCAGACAATGCAGCTGCAGCTTCTTTACCCAGAATGGCCATGTTTGCTTTCAATTCCTGCATCTTTGCTTCTGCTGCATGCAGCTTTGCAACATTTTCTGGAGTTGGAGCTTCCCTTATTCTTGCTTGTCGTCTACAAACCTCTGCTGCCTGTTTGAATTTTAAGGTTGATACCCACAAGGAAAATATCAAAATTTAAGAGTATTAACATATAGTAAGGAACCAAGTATAATGGCTATCTACATAGCATGTCACTGACGCAGAAGGTGTATAGTTTTCTGACTACCTGTGTTTCTGCTTCCTGCCTCATTCGACTATAACGTTGGGCAAGATGACGAGCATCTTCCAAAGGAGCACCATTGATCATTGCTCTTAAGGGATCTAAAACCTGGAAATACGAAAGGGTTAGTGTTCATTCTCCTGTCTTAATTTTTAATGAACAAATTGATTTCAGAAATTAACCTAGAATTTAGTTATACACAGTCAAATTCATCATTAATGAGAAGAAAATAAGTACTTAATTATTTTCTTAACCATGATGTTAAATAAGAAAATATATGTAAGTTTGAGAGGCTTTACTGATCACTGTTCTTGGGAATATGCTGATAATACTGTAACTGTGGCCTCTTCAAGCCTTACATTTTCTCAATAACTCAAGAAATTCAAAAAAGACTATCATAATAATTCAAGTTGAAAATCTCATGTCTCAACCAGCACATGCTCAAAACTATGTGTAATGAAGAGCCCCTGAACAGGGAACTGAGAAGACTTCTCATATTAATTCTTTTCTTTCTTTCAGAAATTTTTATAATGTACATGTAAGACAGCAAAGTATAATAATGTCTCAACGAGCACACGCTCAAATCTATAATGTGTAATGAAGAGCCCCTGAACAGGAAACTAAGGTTTATCATATTCATTCTTTTCTTTCTTTCAGAAATTTTTACTAATGTGCATGTGAGACAGAAACGTAGAATGTACTAACAAACACCATACTGAGAAATAGACAGAAATTTCTATAATGTCCATGTGAGACAAAAAAAGTAAATGTCCATGTTCATGGTTTTTACTAACAAGCCCTTGCAATGTATAATACAGAAACATTTTTATATACATAAGACACAAAAGAATCAAACCTGTGAAGATAAGAGCCTATTGAAGTCGTCTTGCTCCTTTTCCACATGTTTACGAGCATCACCATATATAGCTGCAGCCTTGGCTAGAACATTGTCATTGATGTTTTCAGCTCCATATCTGCAGCAATCCTCAGACAATTTGGTTCCTGAGTACCAGAAAGATTAAGATCAGTAAGTGCAGGAACAGAGGCACCATTGCACACTATAAATGTTTAGCCTGAAAAGTGAATCTTAATGAAACTAATTGCATAGATCACCCAATTTCTATACATATTTCTTTATGGAAAGAGTGTATTCACTCAAAGAATCAATTAATACTTCACCTGTTTCAATATGCTTATAACCTATGGCAGTAAATGTCTCTGCCGCTTTAACAATTTCCCTCTGAAATTCCTGAAGAGAAAAAAGAAGAGAATATAAATATATATATATAAACATGTTAAGAAAATGAATATAATGGATATAAATAGGTTGCAACAAAGAGAAAATACTAAAAGAAGCAGATATCATAATTTCTAGAGCCAACTTAGTACACTTCAATGTGCTTCCCCCACTTCCTTCTGAGAATATATTTTTGTTGGAGACTAATACACTAGAGTAGACTACATTAAGGCAATGGCCACCTCCCTCTTCTGCTTTCAGCATCTTTTCTCAAAGCCTCCCTCATGTTATTGTGAACCGATAAACAATTATTTCAACAAGCATAACAATTTAGGACAAAAAAGAAAAAGTGACTAAGCCAAGCATGCATTTCAGAAAAGGCCAGGTCAAATTCTCAAGTGCCTAACCACAGAACTAATTGCACGAATTTATTCTGTGATTTTCATTAAAACCTGCATCCAACTTCCACTTTCATATGTTAAAGTATTCCCTCCATGGACCTACAAGCAGCTCAGCATATCATATACTTGTGATATCGATAACCCTACAAGTGAGTATTTTATATGATCAACAACTCATATATTGGTCAAAGCAACATTACTCAATCCGTACTGAAACTAAAGCACCTTAGCTATATCAAAATGTAACTCTGAAGTAGTTTTAGAAGTTAGGTTTCAAACCCAAAGCTCAATCCATTTCTCATCACGCAGCAAACGTATTAACAATTACCCCCTCCATCCCATAATGAGCTTCTTCTTTCCTATTCACATTTGTCCCATAATGTATGTCCAATTTCATTAGGTCAAAGCATTCATCTCCTAAATTTCCCACTATTCCTTTTTTGCAAACTAAGTTCAGTGAAGACAAAGGAACAAAATTACTAATATGGAAAATTTTGAAAAGATGACATAAAAGTTGAGATGATATTGCACTAGTTAGATTTTATTAACTATTTTACCATTTTTGAAGAAAAACTTAATTCAGAGTGGGTAGTAGCAAATATGCTTTTAGGTTCTCACAAATTATTATATTACAGGAAAGCACAGGAAGCTCTTGATTCAAGGAAGGTTTATTGCTGATGCAGAGATCATGGAATCATGTATCAATATTTTGATGCAGGACAAGTTTGCTAAGAAAAATTCTGGACTTGGAGAGCAGGTAAAGAAAGCGGAGAGTGAAAGAAAGTTAACCAACTGCTTTCACCCAAAGCTACTACCAAATTAATCACGCAAGGCCACTGACCTACCTTGCCTAACTATCCCTTTCAACGATTACCTAAAACTATTAGAAGTCAAAGGTAAAATTAGAAAAAAGTACAAAGAAGATTCAAAGAAGAAGAAGCTCTAGAACACACACAACTTAACTCTACTCTTAATATTAAATGGTAAGATCGACACCCACCAACTTTTTGAATCCCATTACTACATCAACCATTAAAAATGTATCAATAATTTTTTTCTTGGAAAGGTTAGTTTTAGAATTTGACTACTCCTCTTCTCTATTGACCTTGAAACTCCACAACAATGTCTAATTCTCATACTGGTTGCCCCTTGGATCATCTGAATACTACATTCAGCATCCCACATCATCTAGCCTACAATTGAAATTTGGTAAGATATTCCTTCTCCATATATTTTTCCATTATAGATGTTACCACCTTATACATGTTTTTTCTTTAGCTTTCTATACTTCTCTTTAACTTCTTAAGACAAGTAATTCCAAAACAACTGGATTATGTTATCAATAGAAAGATTTATGGTGATTTTGAAATCACTGAAGAACATCTCAATGAGAAATTGTTTTGAAATTTCAGGTAAGAATTAAGCACTATCTTAGCATGCCTGCAATCCTTCATAATCTGTGTCATTGTCCATCTCAACTTTGATTATACAAGCTTCTACTACCTAATAAACCACTTTATTTCACCTATCTAAACACGTAAAACTATACGAAGCAAAAACACAGTTAATAATCTTTACTATATTTCCACAAAATACTACCAAATCTCAGGCATTCCCTTCTACATGTTTATTTCATTAATAAAATGTAGCTTCATCCTCATATATCCAGTTAAAATCCATCAAAGAACAACATATATTGATATATATGTATATATGCATATATATCCAATTTAAATAAATTATTTTTACCTTTCCTGAACGCGTGGATCTGTAAAGTTTCTCTAGCTGTTGATGCCTCTGCATCTCAACCTCATCAATAACCATTACATCAGAGCTCTCATAACCAGTCCCACCGAACTGCTTTATTACAGCCTGAAATCCAAAGAAGTAAAATTCAGACCAAGTGATAGAGGTTTGCTATGGCAAGAAACAACTTATATGATTCAGGTAAGTGGTTCATCATGAAGACATAACTGTGCCTTGTTTACGTACGAATAGTTACCCTCATAATTCGTAAAATAGAAAACGGATTGCTGCAGTTCCTAAACAAGAAAAAGAACAGTCATAGACACTGAAGGCACAGAAACCTATCCATACAATGGTCTAAATGAGTCGTTAATACTATATTTACTTCAGACAACTCTAGTTATATGTTTGACTAAAGATATTATTTTCTTAGGATTTACAAATTAGGGGATTTACATTTTTCTAAATAAAAATATCGTGCTTTACAAATTTCATTGTTCAGATAAAATTATCAAACACTAAAAGTTATGCAGTTGTGAGTGACAAACACAGTGTTGGTAGTGACAGTAACGATAATGGTGGAGGGGGAGGTGGCACAAGGGTGGTGGCAATCATTGTGGGGGGTTGCAGAGATAACTTTGGCATGACAGAGGTGGTGGTTCTGATGTTGATAATGACACTATGGTAGTGGTGGTGATGGTGCAGGTAATATCAGTAATCTTCACAAATAGACTCTGTATAGTAACACCATCTTGTTAAAGGAATTTAATCTTTGGGATTCAGGCCCTGCAAATCCCAAGTTTAAATTCCATGGCATTTGTAGAATTCTTCAATTTAAGAAACCAAACAAAGGAACTTGAATATTTGGAATGAAAACATCCCACATAGAATTCCCCTGCTCACGAATAGCATATATAAAAGGTGCATCAGCACACAATTCTGGATGGCGCTACAAATGTTTACCAAGTTACTACTAATGGCTGCACAGTGACTGATGATCTTTCAGTTCTGCGTCAATATATATTTTACAGCAGGTGTAATGATCAAACAATTAACTCATTCTTTTCGTTGAGTAACATGAACTCAAATAAACATGAAACATTATCTCCAGTACTAAAAACCTGGACTAATTATGGGCAACAAAACAAATAACAATATCTTATAAAGATTTTATTTTGAAGCTCATTGTTGCAATTGGATAAAGATAACATTTCGAAGGCCCTACTCTAGCTCAGCCTGCCTTCGCCTCTGGCATAGAATGAAGAAAGTACTTACAAGTTGCATTTAATATCCACAGTCAGTCATCTATAGTGGATATAGAGTCACGTACTATACAATTTGATCATCAAGTATTCAAATAATATTTCCCCTTCTCTAATTTTGGGAATCAAAAAAGTAGAAGACTTCA
>JAYMTT010001079.1:0-10484 GCA_036898025.1 Hypseocharis bilobata
GCAACTACTTAGAGTCCGTTCGCTTATAAGCATTTAGGTGTTCTTTTTTTTAACATCACTGTTCGTTAGTGCTTATAAGCACTAGAATCAAGTGTTGATAAGCACTAAAAAAATAAGTCAGTTTGACCAAAAGAAAGACAAATATACCCTTCATTGATAACTAATTTACAAAACTAAACGTTCAACCATATTTACTTATCAGTACTTAGCACTTATTAATAAAAAATAATCACCACTGCCGAACGGGCTCATAGTTTCATGATGATATTGGTAAAAAGCTTGATAACTAGTCAGCCTCTATTATGTGGAATTATCATTTCTTAAGAAGTAATGATATATTGATGTGGTTAATAGCTTGATATGATCAGTATAACTTAGAACAATTGAAATTTTAGCTTGATAAGGTCAGTATAACTTAGTGCAGTTGAATTTTTGCTTATTTTGTGCGGAAAATTAGATCGAATTATTCTTATCTATCTAGTTGTTTCTATAAACTGTTGATGTTTTTTAGCTCATACACCTTTAACGTTTGTCTGAACGACAAATCAGAGTGAGTAGGGCGTTAAGTGGAATATCTGTGTAGCTAGAGTGTTAAGACTATTTGAGTTGTTTTCCAACATTATTGCAACTTACATGATAACTACTCGTTTTTGCTATATTATATGGAATTATCATTTCTTAAGAAGTAAACGACGAGTTCATGTGGTTCATAGCTTGACAGTCAGTATAACTTAGTGCAGTTGAAATTTTAGCGATATGGTCAACATAACTTAGTGCAACTGAAAATTTGCATGTTTTATGTGAAAAATTAGATCATATTATTCTTATCTAGTTGTTTCTATAAACTGTTGATGTTTTTAGCTCGTACACCCTTAGCGTTTGTCTGAATGACACTTATAGATCAAAAGAATACTATGACAAAAATCAGAGTGAGTTGTGTGCAGCTAGAGTGTTAAGACTACTTGAGTTGTTTTCCAACATTGCAAGTTAGGTGACGACTTGGCTCTTTGGAGTCATTTTTCTGCAATTAATTAATGAACTGGGATTATTCTGATAGTTTTTCATGCCCTTCGTTGGGGATGCTTATCTATTGAACTTGGTGCTTCTTTGGATTTGTCTCTATGTTGCAGGGTATTATTACTGTTTCCTAGGAAGCAGAAGATTCTGTTCTTCTGCCGGCGTTTGTTGCAAATAAAAGGACAGATAAACTATAGTAAATTTAATTTCTCTTTGCATGTGTATGCAGTTTTTTGGGTTCAAAAATCCATTTGTCCAGCAGCTACTTCGAGAACTGGTGGCAAATGTTGACGGAACAGCTCAATCAAGTTTGTCATCTTCCAGCTTCTCCAGTGAGGCTTCTGGATGTGAGAAAGGCAATCGGTGCCCAGATGCATGTACATATCCTGATTTACTACCATGCTTGGCAAGACCAGAGATCACAGGGAAGAGAAGTAAGAGACGTGAAAGAATAAATACGAAGTCAACTAGTGAGGCTACTCTGAAAAGGGCCCGACCTCAAGACCTGATACATAATGCTGGTACTTCAGATTCATTACAAGGTGATAAGAATAAGAGTAGTCATGAGAGTTTGATTCCATCCTCTGCTGCAAAAGAAAGGTATGACATTTGTAAATATCCAGGAGCTTTGCAACTAACCGTCCTCTCAAAATCGGCGGCTGTAGAAGAAAATAGCAATGTGCTTGCGAAAGATGGTTTGCTCTTGAATTCTGTTGACTTCTATGACCATCTTGGAGAGAAAGATGTCCCTGCCCAGGAAGAGAGTTCCAGAGACGACTTGTTCGCCGAAGGCATATCAGTAAGCACATCTCTCCTAATAGTATTAGACACTCCCCACTTCCAACTCTTCCTTTGAGGCACACTGCTAAAGTTTTTTGATATGTTACCCGAGATATGTTTGTCTTTTTGTCTTCCTACAATATTTAGGTGTGTACTTCAATTATACCAAGAGTTATGTATGCTGTCTAGTTACATTTTCACTTTTTCCCCATTTCTAGGCTATATGGTTTGGTCATCAATTCGTATAGCATGAGACTTTCATAACTTCTCACAGCTTGATAGGTCACGAGATGCTGAGGTAGGAGGGCTTAATTTTACTATGGAAATAGAAGATAAAAATGAAGGTGCACCAGTTGCAAAAGACTCTCTAGGCGTCAATGATGTTGGTCTTTGTGCACCTGATACCTTAGATTTTACTCAAGGTATTCCCTAATCATCCTGTGTTTTTTTGCTGCTTGGGTTCAATATGAATGCCAAACATTTGCTGTCCACATTGGTTTAACCATTTTTATCTTGTCTTCCTTTGTTATGGTTACTGACATTGATTCAGTGTAGATAATACATTAGAAAATGCTCCAAGTATTTGGGATAGAAGTACTTACAGTAAGAATAATGTGAAAGAAGGAATAACAGCAGCTGGCAAAGGCATTTCTGAAGGATTGATAACTGAATCTCATCCAGAAGAGGAAATGAGGGTATCTGATTCGAATGAGAGTTCTGAAAAGAATGATTTTGATTATATGAGCAATGAAATGGCAAAATCAATGATAACAGTTCTGCTTCCACAAGCAATTCCATTGCTCAAGAAGCCCCCAAGGAAGAAAAAGGCAACAATTAATTCTTCAGAAAGTTTGCCTGGCAGGGTGGATTCTAAGGATGGAAGTAATAAAACTGGTTACTTTGTGGATATTGCATCACCTTGTATGTTTAATACTAAAACCTGTGTCTATGATTAGTTTGTTGCATAATAGCTTTCACTCTTTCATGCATCTTTACAATAATATCTTTTTTTCCTGATTCTATCATTGATGTATAGTTTCCTCGTAAATTTTGTAGCTGCCGTAGTTATTGAGAATGCCCAGGTGCAGGAGGACAAAGAGATGCATATCCAAAGTACAGACCTTGCTTCAGCTGCCCATAGTTTTGTAGATACCAAGTTTATTGTCCCGGATAGTTTTGAGGATAATCAATGTGGAAGTCATGTGAATAACCAGGTAAGAATTTCTTCTGATATTGCTGAAGATGATGAAGCTAGTTTTGAGAGAGACATGTCTAACCAACAGTCAGAAACAGCTTGTTAGTGATGTGCAGAATGAATCATCAATTGACCGGGTTGAGACCAACCGCAGCAAAGACATCTTATGTTACAGTGAAGTTGATGTTGATTTGAACAAAAGGCCTCCTGAAGGTCCTGTTTACAAACCTGAGTCTACTTTAGGTTGCATATTTGGAGAGAAAGTTTCTTCTGAAGTAAAGGATGTCTGTTCAAGTTCGGATATAAACTCTGTAGAGGCTGAAGTTCATTCCAACATAAAAAACGTCAAGACTGCACCTAGTTGCACTGAAGGTAATGTTACTAAACCAATCTTCTCTCTCTGAATTTCATTTTCAATCTTCAAAAAATGAGAAGTCACCTAACCTGATATTGTCGACTTAGTCTAGGCAATAAGCTGGTTCTACACATGATTTAAATTAGTTCCTTTGTTTCTGGCAACATCTCAACAGAACATTATTCAATATCACCTCATGAACCTCCACATTTGAAGAATTTATTCTTGTATTGAACCATTTACAAACCCAAAATCCATAATACTGTTATTTTAGATCCTGATCACAAGGAATCCTTTTTTCTTTTTTCTTTCTTTTTTTGGTTTAATGGCTGACCTACAGAATAGGGTGGCCCTTCCCCACCCAAGAACCCTAACAGTGTGGATGAAGGCCAGATTTTATATGAGGTCTCTTATATGACAATAAGAGATACCAGATGAACCAACTGTCACCTTTAATTCTTATGAAACTTCAATTAACTGAAGTACTGGTTGATTTTTACAGCTTTGGAGACAAATGATTCTAATCTAATAGGCATATTGAGTTCTGTACAAGTACCAAAGAGGGAAATCAGTGCTAAAACAGGAACTGCTGAAACTCAAAACACATCCTTGACTCAAGTCCCAAACATAGTATATACCAGAAAGAAGAATTCAAATAAGACTTTAACACGGAACTATGATGGTCCACTCTCAGAAAGCATCATATGCAGAAGCTCTGGAGACGGTTGTGTCCCTGAGACATTTACTGCCACAGGAACTTTACCTGCCTCGGAAGTTCATCAAATGAGATCTCACGACAAACCATGTCAAAAGGAGTTATTCAGTGCCGAAACCAGGATTGAAAGGAACTCCCAGGGTCTGCATACAGCAGTAGCGAATATGAATTTCAAAGGTTCATCAAACAATATGGCTCAAGATTTATCGCTAAATCAACCGTTGGTTTGTTCCTCCAAATACGAGGATACCTCAGACTGCAAAAATCCTTCTGTTCCACTTGTAGAAAAATCTCAAGGTCATTTTGTTGAGAAACTCGTTGAACAGAAGAAGCAAGAAGAGTTACAGTACTCTTTATCATCTCAGAAACAGGATATGGGTATCTTTGTGAACAACAAAACTGATACCAAGGAAGTTGAAGCTAGGTCAGATTTGAAGTGTCACATAAATATGGAACTTGATAATGAGCTAGAGGGCTGTGTTGAGCTTGTCGGATGTTATTTACACCCCTCACCAGTTACTTCTCTATTAGTGAGTGCAAGAGGTCATGAAGTCTACATTTGTGTTCTATGTGGCCTTTTGATTGATGAGGACAGAACTCTGTTTATGTACAGGGTAGAAATCAAAGAACCAAGTGTAGGATGCCCTTCTCTTGTTGGTCATACGGCAATAAAGTTTCCCGTTCCTAAATATAATTTTGGTAGAGAAGTAAGTTCTACTTTGCAGCTGGTCCTGTTAATTTCATATTGATTCATCCAGTTGGAATCCTTGTCTGCATATTGTTAGATTTTCTGACGTTTATGTTGCTCATCAGATTGCAATTGAAACATCAAGTTTTCAGTTCACTCCAGATGGACGGCTTCTTGTTTTACTTGACAACATAAAAGCACCTTATTGCAGGTCTGATTTAAAAAGAACAAAGAATGTTTACATTTGAGAACTGTTAAGTTATAAGTTGTAATTTCCTGTATTTGTTCAGGGAAGGGAGAATTCACTGTTTATGCTCCACATGTACATCAGCCTGCTTTGAGGAGGATTCAATAAAGATTGTGCAAGTAGAACTTGGTTATGTCTCAGTTGTGACAAAATTGAAAGCATTTGAAGGTGTTCAATGTATATTGGTTTGTGAACCCAGACACCTTATTGCTGTTGGAGAGAGTGGGAGACTGCATCTGTGGGTCATGAATTCCTCATGGAGGTGAATCTTTTAAGAATTGTTTATCTAGTTTTACTTTCTTTCAAACTTGATATGAAGGTGTGTATGATTTAACTAAAATCTTACTTTGCCTTTTCTCTTTCTCTTTTTCTTCTGTGGGTAACATTTATCCAGATGTGATGGGCCCAGATATAGTGATATACTGCATGTCACCAGATTAAAGATTATCTTCTCTTATGTAATTCTCTATTCCTCATGATGAATACATATTCATCTGTTTTCTAAATTCACCATTTTCAGTGCACAGACAGAAGAATTTGTTATACCAGCTAATGATTGCATGTCTCCTCGCGTTGTGGAGCTGAAGAGAATTCCTAAGTGTGCCACTCTAGTTGTTGGTCATAATGGTTTCGGAGAATTTAGTGTATGGTATGTCTATTTACATATTACTATCTTCTTTTATCAGTTTAAAGATCATCATAGAAAAGGTTTCACATGCATGTAAGCTGTTTAGCTGAAGCTCCCCTTATTTCAGGGATATTTCACAACGGATCTTATTGTCAAGGTTCTGTGCTCCAGGCACTTCAATATCTCGATTCATACCCATCAGTGTGTTCAGTTGGCAAAGAAAAGGCCTGTTTTTGAACCACTCTGATGTGGAGGAGCATATCAACAGAATTATGCCAATAGCAAACTTGAGCTTCTTGGAGCACAGGGAGAACCAATCCTTTCTGCCATTACACGGGGAAGATATTGCTGTCTGGCTTCTTGTTTCAACTGCCCCTGATACTAATGATCAACACTATATGTCAAATGAGAGCCAACAAAATCCGGTCGGATGGTGGAGGCTAGCTCTGTTGGCCGAAAATTTGGTAATCTTGGGAAGTACATTGGATCCAAGGTGCTATAAATATCTTTTTAAACTTTTAAAGCAAGTTTCTCAATACTATACTTGAAGGTGTTATAACTTCATGAAAATGGAACTAGAACCAAGTGTTCTTAGATGCTTCATGGAAATGCATATAGGTTTGTAGTTTGTATTAGAGAGGATGCGTTGTGTTGTTATATGCTTATGGTAAACAACTAAATACTAGCTAATATTTTAGTTTTCCTAAAAATCTTACTGCCCCTTTATTAAGCTTATCATCCACTCAGTGGGTAGTCATTATACTTGGACAATGTCCACTTCTGAAGAACTGAAACAGACAGTCCCTGAAATGCCTGCTTCTCTTGGCTTATTCAGGGAAATGAGTACGATGATTATTTTTGTGGAATGAGGAAGAAAGGTTAAACTGCTTCATGCATTTGCAACACTGGCAATTAATAAAACCTTAGGGCTAATATACTACATTTAAAAGCCTAGCCGAATCCACACAACTTCATATATGTTGCTCAGATTCAGATATTGCTACAAAGTTCTGAAATTTTACAACTGAGTGTGCAGGGCTGCTGCCATCGGTGCATCAACTGGCCAGGGCATAATTGGTACATGTGATGGACTAGTATATATGTGGGAGCTAGCGACAGGAACTAAACTTGGCACCCTGCATGATTTCAAAGGTATGCTTCAGTTATGGCAATTAGGGATCCTGTTTATATCTTGTTCCTTTGGTTTAAATTGTTAAGTTTATGATCTATTCTCCATTATTATTTGTTAGTCTGGTATCAGAACTGATTCTTTCTACTCTGGTTTTGCAAATTGTTCTACATAAAATTTGTAGAGTTTTTCAAGGGGTTAATTGTCCCTTGAACTGACCTCCAGAGTTCAGTTTGGAATTTCCTTGGTGATAAAGACCTATTTCTCTAAAAAAGCCTTTGAGTATGGTGTGATTAGTCACTAATATCATAGACCCCCTTGCATGTGGTCTCTCCTTCCCTTTGATAGGTGGACCCAACCTGTGAAAAAGGGGATAGCATGGTGGTTTCAACCCGGGATCTCCCACCCTTTATTTAATTGTGTGTAAAGTGTATTATTGGAATGGCTGCTCCACCCTGGCAGAAAATATATGGTCATGTTGAAAAAGTAAAGATTGCTACATTGGAAACCTGTGATAATTGACACATTTTTTGTAATAAAAACCATGAAATATTGACTCATTCCAAAAACTAGTATGTTTGACATCAATCCCTATTCTTGTATTAGGGAAACCAGATCAAGGAAATGGTCTTGCCAAATTCTCTACCAGTCAAAGATTATTAATCCATTGACAGCAAAGTCCATTGTCCATGTTCTGGGCAAGCAAATTTCTGTTTCATTTTGTGAGTTTTGAGATTCATGTTTTTTACTTATTCTTCTCTTGTCTGATTTTATGCAAGTGTCCCATGAACATGTAAAACAATAATGATAAACATCATACAAAGTTGAAATTGTATTTTACCCAAGTTTTCCAACATTGCGACAACAAACTAAGCCTTTTGTGAATTTGGTTGAGGGAATGTTGGAATTTCAAAGCTTATATACTATTCATGTCTAGTTATAATTCAACTGTTGAGAGTTTGAATTTGACAGTTCGAGGTGCTTTATTTTCTTATATATTTTATAAAGCTTTTCTTCTCTATGTCAGGTGGCAGTGTACTGATAATTCAGAGCCGGGTATCTAGGCCGTAGGTGGTGATGGAGGTCAATTGCTGGTTTATATGCGCTCCCAAAAGAATATTTGAAACTTAGCACAGAAACAACTGAACAAACAAGTTATTTTGCTACTTTCCGTTGATTCTCTCACAATCCAGTCTCTGAGCTTGGTATAGAGATTTGAATCTCACTCCATACGGTCACAACTTAGAAATGTATAAAGTTCCTTGTAACTAGTACACCTAAAGTTCCATTCATTTTGGTCAGATAGACAATGAAGTTGCATCAGTGGTAAACAAAACAAAGTTAAAGTCTCAGATGTCTTGTTTTGTACTTCCTGTCTTCTACCATATGTATAAGATACTTTTCTTGGCCATTCTTTATACTGTATACTACTGCATTATTAACATGTGTCGGTAAATGTTACTTGATCACATTTGCCATGAAAGCTACCAGTAAATGCTGTGGAGAGTAGCTTAATTTACTGAAACTGGTGATCTGAACTCTCAACCAACATTCATGAGATGGTGGGTGACCTAAAAATGGGTGCAAGACAATTGATCAACTTCACCTACTGTAAATTTGGAAGGTGTTTGAGTTACTGTGTCCCTTGTAAATATAAAAATACAAAAATTGGTCAATAAAAGTGTTACCATGCTCATTGCATGAGGATTGAAGTCCAGAACAATATATCTTTTTTTTATATGCGATAAAATACAAAATATTGAAATGTGCAAGAAACCCGGTGGCCTTAATACAAAAATGAAAAATCTCTTGCATTGCAAGTTGCAAAAGGCACCTTATCCACCTTTCTTGTGAAAAATTGAAAATTGCAATTAAGTTACAGTGTACTTCTAAATTAAAATCTTTTTAGTTTTGTGTATATTGGTATGAAGTTATGTATTTAGTCGCACCGAAAGAGTGTGAGGATGCTTGTGATTTTTAATAGAGATAGTCAATCATTAAAAAGTTAAATTTTTATCTAGAATAACCTTTAATTTTTTTTTCTTATGCTTGACAAGAAATTAAAGGTCTTGAGTTTGAGCCCTAGATATGAAGAACCTTTAAAAACTTCGTAGGGAGCGCTTTACTCTCTTTATGAACCTTTCCAACATAAATTTGAATTAGTCGAACTAGTGAGTTTCAAATACAGAATAATTTCACACCTAAAAATTTCGAAGGTGGTGTCTCACATGAACCCATGCCTTATTGAAATGGTAACTTAATCTCAATAAAGCACTCCAATAATAATAATTTGGTAATTTTTTTTTCTTAATACAAAAAATCATCCAGATTTAAATACTTCACTCTATTAGTTGGTCCTGACTTAAAAACTGAAGAGCTTACAACAAAAAAGCATTGTTATATACTATCATATAACCCTTTGAGTTGTAAGATAACAACAATGGCTCAAAAGTGTGATGGTTAATCTAGTTACAATCAAACCCTATAAAAAGACAAAAAACTAGTATAATTTGGTAGCTAGACCCATTTCTAAAAATAGAAAGAATCATGAACCCTTGGACATGCTCAACTACACTCATTTCTATAGTGAATAGGTTTCTTTACTTGTATCCTTTTTCTTAGTACTAGTAATATTTTTTGGTTTCAAATTCAATTCAGAATTTGAATTACAGTAGTATTTAGTTAAAACCTTCAAAAACAAATGGTGGTTCAATGCTTCATCAGTCCTATATTTAAAAAATTTCAGTTTTTTGAAACTGAAAATCTGAAATAATACTGTATTTATTTTTAATAATTAATTTCTCTATAAAATTACAAAACTCTGATTGGTTACTGGTGCTCATCACTGTACACCGCGAAGCAGAGGATCTCTCTAGCAGCAGCCAAACTCCTCGTGCTAATCTGCCTGCCCCGGTGCTCTGTCTCTCTCTCTTCTCTATCTCTCTCTAACCCTAAGTCAAGCTCTCCGCTGTTCATCCCTCACCGCACCACCGTCCACGGCCTCGACCTCGCACCTCGCACCTCGCCGTCGCAGCGGGCACAACCGCCTTCCATTACCTATCTCTCTCAACTTCGTTCGGCTCTTGTCACTGCGTTCTCTCTCTGCGTTTTCCGGCGCCGGCGACGGACGAGGCACCTCACCCCGAGCATTGCGATCAGGTATTAACTTCCCTCGCTGCTCAATTTCTCATTTCTCTGTCTGGTTTGTTTTGGATTGGGCATTTTCATGCCCTAGGTTCCGATTACCCAAAACCGACTGTATTGATGAAAAATTCGTGATGGGGTCTTCAGATTTCCATAGGGATTTTTGTTTATCTATAACTATATGGCTTTGCATGTTTCCAATTTTCCATGAAGTTTTTTCTTTTATTTGTTTTAAATAAATTTTTAGCTCATTGTTGCGAAAATTTCAAAATTGGCTAGATTTTAAAATTATGTATGAATTAAACGAATCGTAAAGTTTTAGCATATGAAAGTGACACCTTTTTCGTATAGAAACCAACGAGGCTTTATTTAGAATTTGAATAAATCAAGAGGCAAGGTAGCAGCTATCATGAGTTAATAAACAATTTATTAAGTAATACAAATTTTATAATGCCAAGTTGCTCCAATAAAAAATTAATTAATTAATGCCAAGTTGCTAAAAATATAGTTTATCGTTACATACATTATTCACCGATATCTTTTGCTATATTTATTTGGAGGACATGTCTTCATGTAGAATAGTCAA
>JAYMTT010001080.1:0-10483 GCA_036898025.1 Hypseocharis bilobata
AATTGTCCACCTCCACCGCAAACATGCCTTTAGCGTTGAAGGAGACCCGAAACGGTGTTGTATGCTAGTAAAGAGCCAAGTTGAACAGTAGTGGCTGGAGGTTTTGTGAATCATAATTATCATTGACCCGAACGAAACGTAAAGAGAATTGTAGTACCAGAAAAGGTAATACGGCTGTCCCGCTCTTTACACTAACCAGAAGTTCCACAAAAGATGCCATTTCCAGCTATACTAGATAATCATGGCTTTCGGTGCTCCGAGTGCGAGGGGCTCACTCTCACAATCAATATAATGGTAAAAATAGACATAATTTGGGGTCACCACTCACCACTCACCAGTTCATCACCATAATACTACCAAAAATGGCTTCATTTTTTTCGCAGTAGCTGCTTGTCAAATTCCATGAAAAGATGTATTCAGAGTAAATAATTACAGCTGTAGCATCAAAAGATCAGTAGAGTAGCTTACTTTAAAAAAGGAGGGATGACTCTCCTGTCAAGGCATACCGCGGATGTTGTCAGACTCTTGATGGCCAAACAAAAGTCCCTGGAACAGGCAAAGAAACGAAGTAGTCGAATGCTGGAAATTGCCAAATTGGCCTCACTGCGATACAAAATTTAGGAATAGTAATACTCTCAATTTATCGTCTGGTGTACGCACACGACAAGGTCTATCAAGTATCAACAGCATGATAGTGTTGATTTACATGCTACGCTAACTATAACAGTTTTGGTATCTAACGATAAGCTTAATACATGAAAACAAAAATTGGATTACGGGGGATGTCATCACAGAATCATGGTGACTTGTTGCATTCCTTACATGAGTCATGAGTCAACCTACATGTATATTTTGTTTTTTCTGATCTATATGAGAAAACGGTATGCCTATAGAAAACATTATCTTGCAGCATTGTTACCATGCTACATTCCATACTCCAGATTTTGCTCCTTGAAATTTCTTCTTTAGTGATCTGTAACTACCCTGCCCTTTACTGGTCCAATGGAATGAAGTGCTTCGCTTAAGGATATCAGACATAAAAGGTGATCCCAAAGTCGAATCCTTCTTGGTCCAACGGAATGAGGAGCTTTGCTTAGGAATATCAGTCATAAAAGGTGATCTCAAAGTTGAATCCTCTGATGGCATGTCATCATACTCTGCCAAAAAATAAATCAGAGCCGATAAGCTTAACCAACCAATAAAATCCTTAATTGTCATAAAATGGAATGCCCTTAAGCATCATCCAGAAAGAAAAGAAGTGCCTCCATCTGTTCTGGCTCGATCTCCAGAAATATACAAGTATAAGAGACCAATTAAGAGAAATATATTAAATCTTGCTTCCCCAACAAATAAAAAGAAAGGAATTGAAAAACAATAAATTATCACAAAAAGCTGCTTTCTCTTGGCTTCCAACAAAATTAGATTGTAGAGGATATAAATGAGACCATAATATTTGGTTCCTAGAATAATTCTCTTCAAGAGAGAAAGAAAGCTAGTATAAATTTATTACAAGATATTTGAGCTGAACAGATATTTATCGTGGGAAAAGAGGGAGAGGTACTCCGCTATGGGACTATATGCTCGTAAATCATTGTTTATAAAACAGTAGTGGATGTTATATTCCATGCAATCACATTGGATTGGAACAAAAATATCACCTGATGAAATGGGGAAATGATATTGCCTTTTCAAATACTTGGAGGCTTCTCTATCTTTCTTGTGGCATAAGACTCGTATTAAAGTGTGGGCATCTGCCATGCACATGAGGCCATGTTTATGAGGATCTAATCCTGCTGAGATGTGTTCGCTAGCAGTCATAAGCAATTGAATGACATCTTCTGTCTAGCAAAAAGAGAAATTGCAATACTTATAGTTTCAATGTTTCACTTATACCATTATAGGTATATAATCCACAATGACAAGCAACCAAACCTGAAGGGAAAATAAGTTCAGTATCTGTTCAGCAAATTTTGCTTCTTGCTCAACCAAAGAGCGGGGAAGGCCTTCTCCATTAGCTACAAAGAAATCCTATATGATAACATATAGCACAGCTTATTACAAAATGAACAGAGAAGCCCTGGTGATGGGCCTGATGACACCTTGATAACAATATGATGTTTTATAAATTGATCATGAGTAATCATAATTACTAAACTCGAATAGTCTAGCAGGAACTGTGTAAAACATTACTCTCTGCAATATGGATCCTTTCCATTAAGCATGCACAATTTCCAACATCCGACCGGGTACGACTATGCGACAAAATTATCAACGTATTTATTTTGAAAATATGATGCTCGAAAATTGAATAAATGCCCTAGCATTATTTATCATACCCTAATGATATTACATGTTATCTTTTGTAATTTAAACAAAATATAATAAGTACAGAGTATAAGGGTGAATACTATTCTCATTCTTCAGTCTTAACCTCTCATCTATCTTCTATTCTTCTCTTCTCCTTTCTCTTACCTTTTATATTAACATATCCTAGTCCTGGCATGAAATTTATTTTAAAGTAACAGATGACGAGACATAATCCAATCATTATCTCCAAATTCTAACAATCATATCGTTCACTTTCTCTTCTATTCTACCTTTTTATCTCTAGCCTCTACTTGAACTTGATAAAAAACTTAGGTAACACAAGTACTCTAAGTCCCTAACCTTATTGGGAAAAAGAAAAGACTTAACTTAGGAAGAGGGCCTACAGTAAGAAGTTTACACTAGATTATAGATTAAGATTAGACTAGAGCAGAGAATTTACTTTAGCAATACAGTGTTGTAGGCCACAGAATAGATAAAAGAATTTACTCTTTTTTACTTTTCTAAACAATAACCGCATTAATGCCTTTTTCTTATTTTGATTTTTTTAAATAGAAGTGCATGGTTACTTCAAATATTGTGAACTGCCTCTGTATTCTGTAGTCATGCTTAAAATTCTTCTTTTGCACTTCAATTTTGACAATTCGTATATGTCACAAACCTTCAAGATATTGAGGTCATCTTCCATCATAACAATATCTGAATCAGAAAATGCACGAGAAGGGCCTCCATCAAGCATTACCCACACATAAGCTTCCTGAAACATTAAGGCATGCAAAGCTAAAGCCACACAAACAAATGGACAATAACAGATTGCATAATGATAAAAAGAGCATACCAGTGCTGCTCGACAGATGCTTAAAGCCACACGGTCTCTGAGTGTATCATCAATCAAACCACATATATGGTCAAGGACCTGCATTAAGTCTTAGATTAATGGAACCTGGACAAAAACATCTTAGACCGTAATAATAATAATCAAGAGAAGTACACACACAAAAGGTCAAAAACTAAAATGTTGTAGGGGTTCTATACATGCACACATGGATAGAGGAGGAAGTTTGGTTTAGTATCTCACAGTATCAACATGTGGCAGAATGCTATCCAATCGGGCACCTTCAACACTACCACGATATAAACCAAACAGTAATGTCTCTCTCAAATCCCAAAACATAACTCTTGCTCCTAAAAGTCAAATTTTGATAAACTGAGATTAGTGCTAATTCAAAAATATGTATTGCATTACAAATGAAGTTGTTCATTAGCCCACCAATAATGTCACAAAGTCTGCTGATAGCATCACTTGTAGTATCTCTGATGCTGTCAAATGTTGAGAGAAACAGCTCATCAACTGCTTCGCTGCAAGTTGGGGAATCCTTCTCAGAAGGTTCGAGAGGGTCTTCTTTGCCTGGATGATGTAAAGATGACCAGTAAGACCGATACAATAACCTTTTCGGCAGTAACATATCTTAGAAAAAAATTAACAAAGCTGAGAAATTGAAATCAGTCAACATAAAATATATACAGAATCAAATAAATCATGAGTTTCAAGTTTTTCCATTCACAACCCAAACAGAGAGAACTTACTTCGCCTTTGCCTAGCAAACGGTTGAACAGGTTCCCAACGTTTTTTAATGCTATTTTCCAGTGTGCCAATTTGTTTCTGAATATACTGCATTATAATTACAAAAGAAAATATGATAGACTTATTTAGAAATGCACTCACAAATTTATATGAACTAGCAAAGTTAAGATTTCACATGAGGAAACAGAAAAGAAAATCTTGTGTTACATCGAAATAAATCAACACATCACTAAAATCTGAACAAAATTTATATTATTTGATTGAAACATGTACAGCTAACCAGGTGAGAAACAGATCTCTTTGATGACTTAATCTTCAACGTAATAAAGTAAAACAAAACCTACATCAAATAAAAAACATATACCACCTTCACAAGACATGACCTAAAATCTCAATCCATAACAGAGCAGAATAGAGATTCTGCACCGATGCCTGTGGTCATATTTAGGTTTTCTATAATCAGACTATGGTTTTAAGATAAAAATTGCTAAGAATATCAACCTTCTAAATTATAACTAAATATCAGACAGAGAGAACCTCAATTGCTATATATTGAGTTTCTAGAACAACTTAGAAATGTTCCACTTCTTCAGCTTATTTGATTCATGAAATTTTGAACCATGATAATTGTACCTTCAAATTTTTGTATTACTCTTTAACTTCAACATTTTTGTGAAAATGATGAAAAATTATACGGTAAAGGTAATAGTTAAAGTTTTTAGAGAACATATCTCCTCTTAGACCTACAAAATCAACCTAAGAAAATATATGGCCAACTTAAATCAATAAGAGACAAACTTACTTGAAGAGTGTTTAACCTGATGCAGATTTTGGATGCTGTCAATTCATTCAACTTATTTTTCACATTGTCGTCCAAAAGTATGCTCTTGAGCAACTTCTTTTTGACTACTGGAATTACAGCCGCGTCCTCCTTATACCGAGTTAGAGGAGGAGTCGGTGGATATAGATGGTTCTTCTCAACTGCAATTCAAAGGAATTATCATTAACAGTTTGGATTAAAAGCCTCATTATTTAACACTTATCAATTATGTGGAAAATAAGAGCCAAGTATAAGAGTTTACAGGTCAGAAGAAATACTATGCCTGATAATCGTAAGTATACACATCATAGTGCATGAGTTCCCCAAGAGAAGGTAACTTAGCAGACAATCTGCTTGCCATGTAACACTCAAGATGGAATGTCAAGGATAGATAAAAAAACATAATATCTCCATGGTCTTTGAGAAGCACCCTTCTAGCTAATAACAATGAATTAATCACCATTATCCAGGCTTATGGGCTGACAATTCTCGACTTATCAGCCTGACAAATAGAGCTAATCACTGTTTTAGCTGCATTTACCCCAACTAAAAGGCATGAAAAAAAATTCAATTACTTGCATGATTTCTAAAATTTCAGTAGATCCTAATTTCACTCCGAATGCCAAGTAAATGCATGCAAGAATTACCTTCATTTCAGCTCAAATTAAGGGCAGATTAAGTAGAGGCAACCAGAATTGAATGTTTCCTTGAAAAACAAACTCAAAATGTTTTTTCTGGCACCATCACCTTCATATTTAAGTAACTATTTCTAAAAGATTTCAACAGCAAAAATAAAAGACTTTCAAATGCGTACACTAGAATTGACCATTGAGCCCCACCAACAGCCCAACTTCATTAAGCAGAAACTGAATGCCTAGTTTCAGTTTCATCAATTGTACATAAAATGTACTTTTATCAGGTGAATTTCAAGAATAAGCAAAAGAAGCAATAATACGCTAGCCAGTAACATGTATTGTAATACCTAACTGGTTGAGCAATTTCTGCAAATATGCATCCAAGCTATGGAAAACTATAGATAATAGAGCTTGTAAATGTGTGATATCCACCGGGAGATTCAAGCCAAATAGTTGGTCGACAGTCTGCAAGTAAAATTTGATATAAGAGTCACAGAACAAACTAAAATCACCAGATGCTCTCAAAATCTAACTAAATCAACAAATAAGAACATCAAACAGAATAACCCCATATGAAATTGTTGAAGAGACAATATAGCAACAGCATATATCACAGATATGGTGCTTTCCTATTCTACTTCTACGGAGAAAACAAAAATCTCAGAAACAGGAAGAGCAAAGTCTTCCAATGCAATTGAAGACATCTGCAAAAGGAGTTAAATAAAGCAACTTCTATGCGATGCAGCCTCCACTAAAATCATCAGTCAGTGAAGATTATCTTGCTTAGGTATAACGCAGAATAAATTGCAACCAAATAATGCGCTCAATAATAAAAGAGATACCTCCTCTATAATCCTAAACACTTCGATTATTGATTTCGCTTGTCTTTGCTGAAATGACAAAGGCTCCCAATCCTGCACATGCCCACAAATAAAAAAAAGGATCACTATTTAGAGATATTTAATTTCGATCAAATTTGCAATGTCAATTAAACTCAACGTTTCCCCTATTCACCCCCTTTTTTATCATATATTTGACCTGAAAAGGAGAAGAGCACATAGTATCATAGACCAACCTCAAGATCAAATGTGCGTCCAGTCCATTCCAAGATACGTTTATGTTGAGCAATCACCCAATCAAGAATAATTGGTCTAGATACTTCTTCAATCTGACAAAAAGAAAAAGTAAAACTCATTTATGAACTTGTTATCTAAATATGCCAAGCAAACAAAGCATCATGTTACAACTTATATGATATAACAACCGCACACGTTTTTTGGTCCAAACTGCATGTATGTTGAACATTATTTGAGCACCAACATTGTCAGTGTTCATATCATTTGTTAAATGTGGTCCAAAAAACATGAATGCACATTTCATATTATGTTAAATGCTAACAAGTTCCCAGGTTTAGGAAACATTTGGACTCCATCCTGTAATGAATGCATGGTCACCAATATGAGCTTGAACAACACATAAGCTCCAACACCTATACAAGACAGACATGATTTGACAACTTAGACCCATGTAAGTGCTCTTAAAATTAGCTCCATCCTGCATTGTTCTTAGAATAAGGAGCATGCAAAATGCACAGATAAAATGGAAATCTGACTACACAGATAAGAACGAGAATGATTAGCTGGAGACCAGCTTCTTAGCAAAGAAACGTGTCAACCAACCTATATCATGCAAAAAATAGAAAATTCCTGTAGACTTATAATAAGCTAATAGCATATCACGAAAATCATGCAACACCGGAAATGCTGATGCATTATCTCATTTAATAGGTTTTGTTAAAAAGTATACCCTAACCTGATAGTGGTCCAGATCGTGGTTGAAAGGGTGACACGACCTATTTTTGGATTCTTCAGAAGCAGAAGCATAAAGTTCATTCAGGTCATGCTCCAACATAACTGCAGCTGGAAACACTGATCGAACATCTTCAGAAAGACATGAAACTCCTTCAAGGAATGGTTTCTGCATATGTCCATGAAGATAATTGCACAACATAGGTGCAGCAGATCAGTAAAGATACAGCAGTTGGCGCAAGACTGAAGATGTTACTAATACAAACCAGTCTTTCTCCATAGAACTGATGCAATAGTTTGGCCGAGATCATCCCAGATTCAGGACACCATTGATCTAGAACTGGGCGAAACAGATCGAACTCTCTCTTGGCAACCGATCTTAATTCATTTGCAAGCAGAGCCAAAGGGTGTGTCCTTGCTACTTTAGATTCCAGATCCAGGGTATTTGTTGCCCGCCTATATGCAGCTTCAATGGACTTCTCCACATATGTTTTGAATTTTCTTGTAGCATGATCATTCAAAGCATTCAATTTAGTTAACTGCATTCATGAAGAATTTTCATTAGATAGAAAATGATATAGCTCCAATAGACCCACACTCTCTCCAGAATCACTATATCAGCAAAACAGAATTCAAATAATTCTGTTGATAAAAATGTAATGAGAATAAGACTAGTTAATAACTACAGAATACACAGATCAAACTACACAAACAGATTCTTTGTACGTGCTACTAAATGGCTGAAATTCAGGAGAAACTTAGAATAAAATTCTTTCCTTTATATATACTCCATGGAAGTAAGATAACTCCATTAATCACATAAAGATCCACCATGAAGTAACTTACACTTACGTTAAAATTAACCTTAGTTGTACAGCAATCATCAGAAGAAATAAGAACTCCAGCTGCTGAAACCAAGTTCACCACTCTACTGAAGTAAGAAGGTTTCTGACAAAATAATTACAGAATTAGACAGGATATCTTGGAAAAGGTAAAAAATTTGAGAACAACAAATAGACACAGGAAGGAGTAAAGGCAGTTGGTTGAGAATGCTAGAAAGATTAGAAATATTCTGGCTATCACTTAAATTGGGACAATAGAACATAATATAAAAAAATTACTGAAGGTAGCAAATAACCTGACTAAAATGCAGATGATAATCTTGTAGTCTAGCATCACACCAAACACTTATTGAGAAGAAAATAGCCTGCACCAAACTTAACTTCATTTCACTTCCATTGCATTTAGTTGAGCATATTAGGCTGTTAACATATTGCCCTTCTTCCCCTTGTTCATCTTCATCAGATAGAACCTTCTGCAACTCAAGAAATGCATATTCCAACAGTGTGGCCTGATCTGTCTCAACAAACTTCACAGGTAATTCAACTCAACGTCAAAAACTTGTAGAAGATACTATATCCATCTACTCCTACAACCCTAAAGATGCAGGATCTAACCAGCAAGAAAGAAGACACACACAATTTTGTCTACCATACAAGTATTCAACCAGTTTTTAAAAAATGTCTGAAAATATTACAGTATATGTTTCATTTTATCCACAAAATAACAGATTAAAAATAACATAAAGAAAAGTACTTATGAATGTTTAACATTGTTTGATGTAGTATACCTGTTGAAAAAGGACCCACCCAAAAATTGCATTGTGCATTTTCTGAGTGATGCCTAATGTGGACCAGGTCAATTTTAGAAGCAACAGAACTTCATCAGCTTCCTGTAAGATTCAGAATTAACAAAACTAAGAAACCAGTAAATACAAACCACCAGCACATATAACAGACATTTACCTGAAAACTAAAAATAAAAAACACATACCAATAGGAGTTGGCCTTCATCAAGAATGTCAAACACACCAAAAAGTAATTTCTGATAAAGTCTAACGTTCAAGTGATAGCCAGCAGTCCAGTAGTAGGTTTCATTTTCGATACCAAATTGTGCAGGCTGAGATGACAACTTCGTAGCAACCTGCCTAATTGCTGATAGAACCTCTGTACGTGTAGAAGATGCTATTACATCCCATTCCTACAACATCCAAGTATATATATATATATATATTAGATTATAGTGAAACTTCAGAAATGTTCAAAGCAATCAATTTCAATGGGTAGTAAGGGTATAGGTACACACCTTTACATCTCTAATCTTTGAAAGAGAACTTCTAGCAGCTAGCTGTCCAGTAGTTACAAGATCAGCAGAAGAGCATAGAAGTTCTTCTAAAATATTTGCCTGCAATGGTATGTTTGAGAGTCAGTTCTAAGTTCGAGAGTGCTTTTCTTTTACTATTAAGCGGTAAGTAAATAGCCAATCCCCATAGTCTGGGGCAAACACTATAGAAAATAGAATCTCTATACAGGCACCAACTATAATGACACTTATATATTTCAGAACCCTGACTTGGATAAATTACTCAAACATCTTATATAATCAAGCACAAATAATATATGAGCTAAATTATCCATCCCTTCGAGCTACAGGTCAATGCAACAATGAAAACACAAGTTATTTATATGGAGCCTGCTTATTAAGTTTAACCTGTTCTTTCGTGGAAACAACTTGATTGAAAAAATAAATATCCAAAGTTTGATCTTTACCTGTCTACTCTTCCATTGCAGATAAAACTTTTCACTGAGGAAGTCAGACTTGGAAATGGCATTAAGTAACCCCAATGAGATTTGAGGAAGATTGATCTGTCCATTCATTCTCCTTGCTGCTGATAACTGTATCAACCCTTGCCTAATGCATGCATCCATTGCTTCTGAAATCTAGTAAGCAAACGACAATTTTCTTCGAAGTTCATTATTTACAACATTGCTGAACCAAGAATACAACAATGCTAAATAGTAGTGAAAGTTTCTTTTCTTTTCTTCTTCGTTTTTTCTGGTAAGAAGAAGATGAGATACTGAAAGAATAATGGGAAATAGAAAAAAAAATGAAAATGAACAAGGTAACTTGGTGCTGTCAAACCTCATAATTGAAGTTAGTTTTAAATATAATAGTCAAAACCCAAAGTAGAAACAATAAGCTTAAGATGGAGAAGTAAAAAAAAAGAAAGACGGAGAAGGGTCACTTGCTTGAACCAGAACTAAATACATGCCCTCCATGTGTTATATATTAAGTTAGGCAAGCTTTCCAGCTTATGTGCTCCATCAAAAGCTTCATTTTTTCAATTCATAACGCAATATCTAAGTCTAAGTTAACATTCCAATTATCATACTTCCACATTAAAATAAACATCAAGACATGGAGAGACTATTCCAGCGAACAGAACAAATCTGCATTTGTAGATGAGTCA